>OMKP01032456.1:0-12181 GCA_900302375.1 Bathygadus melanobranchus
TCTGTATCAGACACATTTTCCTTACATAGACATCTTGTCAGTCAGAGGGTGCAATATATGCTTTAGCCCTATATGATATAAATAAGGGAATTAATACCCTTTTTGGAAATATGTTTTTAAAGAGATATCTGAGAGAGAGCTTTTAAAAGATTTAGCAGTAAAAAGATATCCTGTAAAACGTATAAATTACCCATTTAAGCATAGCTAACCCTAACCCTAACCTATACATTTGCATATTTGGTATCCCTCAGTTCTGTCTCTCTACGTGGTTTAAACAACAACATATGAGGAAGGGCTTCATGACAGGAAGTGCATACTAACCTGCCGTTTGAGTGAGACATGCAGACAGGTTCATCTTCTGTATGGTTATGTATTGTTGGGTTGCAGTCGCAAGATTTGAAATGTAGATTTCAAGAGAACGAAACAATGAATGAATATGTAAAAATGCTTTGGATATAAGAAGAAAACACATTCCACTCTGTGCCTAAATAGCACTGAAAGTAAAACAGTGATCTTCAGCATTTTAATAACAAATTCAAATATTGATTCAGTAAATATGTGTGAAGCTCTGGCTAAACTGATCTCCTTTGCCCAAGTATCGTAATCGTATAAATATGAAGTAAGGGTGATGGAATATGAAATGGTGTATGGGAGATGGAATATTTAACCTATAGGGTAATTCTATTTTCAATTCCATTAGAGTCTGAGTGAACTCAAACGTGATTACATCCCCTTCCCTTTCTCTGCATGGTAAAGGCAAACTATACTTTTTTTATTTGATTAATAGATTTAGCCGCATAGATTTAGCTCCTTCCATCTTGCAAATGGCACACTGGGGAGTGGGCCTAATACAAACCATAGCTCTGTGGGAAGTTTGTTTTCCTTCCTCCTTAAGGAAATATGAATATCGTCTTTAACTCAAAGTGCTGCCATTTCATTTATAAAAAATAAAATAAACAGTAACACATTTGCCAGGCTCCCATCAATAAAGAAACATTAATTTGTGGAAATTAGCTAATTATGTGTGCAGGAACATAAGTCATTATTTTGTTGTGATAAGTGAAACTTCCACAAGCTTTGTGGATAGATTCAAATCATTTATTTACAATTACCACATTTAGGACTGCGACGTGTACATACGTTATATAAGAAACAGCTGTTCTGTGGCATGAAGTGTTATCGTCATCTCACTCATCATCGTGAGCGCCTCGTGTTAGCTGCGTTAACCGTCAGAAATGAAATCATTCCAAACACAGTTTTGGCAAAGAATGCTGTTTTTTATGATGGATGTTTATCAAATTCCCAATGTCAGCTGTGAGATATATTGCTGCTGGAAAACAGTGAGAGAGTAGATTGCATCAGATTCTGTCTTTAGGCACTGCAGGTGTGGCATATCTATCCATCGAAGGCATTGATCTGATTAGCCATCTGTGCTCAATAAACTGATAGCAGCAGTTTCTAAGGCAGGAGGGGAAGAGGAATGTGTATGTGTGGTGAACCATGCACACTCCTATGGAAATATACAGTACACCAACATGCTTGGAAAGGAATAATGAGAAAAAACTAATTATGTTCATTGTGGCGTCCGTTGATTGTTACAAATGGTTACAATTATTTACAATGCTGTTCTGTTGTTCTTGTCTGTTACAGGAACCTACAGTAGTCATGGGATGTGATCCAGTGATGAACAAGCTACCTCGTTCTGAAGGAGTAACACTGCATGAGATACTAGTGGTGCCCGAAGCAGAGACATGATTGCCTTTTGATTGGGCCACAGCAATTCCTACAATCACCACACATTCACTCAACGACATCATGAGCAGCACCACAAGTAGTGTGATGATCTCACCCCTCCGTCTGGTGTCTACCTGTCCTAATGGCTTCCCTGCCAATAGGCAGTGAGAGGCGGGATCTTCAATATGGTTCACGACAGCAGTGACGATACCTGCGTGACTACATTGTCTCTCTTATCTACATATTCTGATTGTAGCTGAAGAACTATCCTTTAAATGAATGCTTTTGTTTTTCTCTAGGATCAAGTATCTTCTTCATACCCTTAGAGAACCCCTTGCCACCAAGCAAATCACAGAACAGAACCTCCATGTCTTGTCTCCCGCAGGGCACGCGACATGCATCGTCCCAAATTTTGGATGTGTCGCCGCAAAAGGTCCCCGGCCATACTTTTTGACCTCACGAGATCCTTGCAGTCATAAAGGTTAACACACTGAGGACACAAGATGAACCGTTTGGCCAGCACTTTGCCACTTGGCTGAGTGCCGTGAGCTCATGCAGAGCCCAGCACTGACATTTTGCTTGTGCACTCACCTAAGATAAACACAAGACTTCCAGTAGAATGGCTCCCAGACAAAGGGGGTTGTAGAATGCTTGTTACTCACGCCAGTACCCGAGTAGTGGCAAAATGTCAAAGGGAAAATGTGAATCCTTCCTTTCACAGGCAAAGTATTATTTAGACATGGTAGCGCTTGTATCCTTGTATCCACTAATACAACACTATTTATGCTACTGGACCAGTTCTACATTCAACTGGAGTGGGGATGACAGTATGAAATTATTAAGACCAGGGACTTCAAATGCTAAATACATTTTTTTCCTTGAGTTACCAATTTTTTCTTCCTTTCACAGGTGAACAGGTAAGTAACCTTTGAATGTTGATATTACAGAAAGGTTTTACTATTTTAGGGAAATTACCCTTTAATATCACTGTATAGAAGGGAAGTTTGAATCTTACAAGGTTAAACCCTTTTTCCCTTCCTTAAGAAAACAATTTCACCATTCGCAAATCAAAGTGAAGAGAGACACGTTTCGTGTCTTAAGTTCAGTTCCAGTTATGTATTGTAATTCAGTTCAGTTCATAAATCCCTCCCCTCTTTATCAACAGTCCATCAGTATAGTAGTAGCATCAGATCCTCTCCCTGGCACCATGAAGATGAGTTTTTGTCCTGGTCGTAGTCTGTGCGTTCGGCTCGCCACCTTGTGTCACGTGTCTCCCCACACAACCACCGGTGGGCGGCAGTAGCTCAGGGGGTAGAGCGGTTGTCTGGCATCCAGAAGGTTGCTGGTTCGATCCCCGGATCCACCTAGCTAATTGTCGCGGTGTCCCTGAGCAAGACACCTAACCCTAAGTGCTCCCGATGAGCTTGTCGTTGCCTTGCATGGTTGACACCGCCATGGGTGAAGGTAAAGCGCCTTGGATAAAAGCGCTATATAAATGCAATCCATTTACTATAAAGGAAATAAATCATTCTATGGATCAAATCAATAAAGCGTATTACTGTGAGCCATACTGCTACAATGTTCAACAAGGCTTAAAGTGACAAAGGAGTGGTACTATCCTCCTGTCTTTGATCTCAACACCCTCCTTTAACATGGACATAAACTCAGCATCTTCCCACTAAGACGATGTACATTCATACTGTTTCCCTAATAAACCAACCAAATATATTAACTGTTAAACAGCTTGCGTTTATGGCCTGCTCCACACAATTATACTATTAAAACAAAGTTTCGTTGAAATGAGTCGGTAAAACACCGCTGTGATTTATTTAGACATGGTCTTCATGAATCACCAAGCAGGTATGTGTCATTTTGATTTCAACTCTTCATAAAAATATTTACTTAGTTAATTTCTGTGCTTCCCATCTCTGCTTCTCTCCTCTGCTCTGGACCTGATCTACGCTACCCAGGGGACTTTCTTAAAGGGGAAGCGTCATCATCATTTCTTACAGGCACACTTTTAATTGTATTTTTAATGAACTTATTTATGCGTTTTTAGGAATGATTGATATTTCTTTATATCATGTCTGTCTGTTCTTCTTTTGTTGTATTGTCCTTGATCGACTTCTCTTCCCATTGAATAATACAATTTCCTGTTACTAGTGTCCAGAGACACTTGTGATTATGAACTCCCAAACACAAAATGTTATATTGATTAATTAATTAGACTTTGTTAAGGTCAAAATCAATACTAAAACCGAAATTAAAAGAACATCTATACAGCCCAAAAACAACATTGATTTTTATCATATAATCCTATTATTTTATGCCGGGACAGAGACTGTTACAGTCCAATAATTCATGTTAAAGACTTTAAAATTAAAGTCCATCTCTGCCAACATTAGTGATGATGCAATGTAGTGAAGCTGGAGGTGTCTGGCGGAAACTTGAGACGTGTCTCTCAGGTATGAAAACTCTCTCGGGTGTACCACGGGGAGTACGTTCTTCAGAACATACTGGCAAGTACAGCACATACAGAACCCAGTTGGCTGTCTTCTCACCCGCACCAGAGACCACATCGTCCCATCATGAAATCCCTCCACGGGCTCCCTGTCAAACAGCGCAGCCACTGCTCCTTACCACCTACATAGCCCTCCAGAACCTGGTCCTACCTCACCGGTCTCTCACACCGCCTTGCACCCACAAGAGCCCTCCGATCTGCCCATGCAAACCTCCTGGCACCCCCCACCGTGACCAAACACTGAGCAATGGGTGTGACAGGGCCGTCTCCATCGCCGCCCTCCCTCCCTCTGGAACTCTCTTCCCAAAACCATCCGGGACTCCACCTCACTCTCCGTCAAAACCCATCTATTGCTTTTAATGTTTAACTCTCCCACATGCTTTCACATTGTTTCTATCTGTGGAGTGTATGTGGTTGGTGGCTGGTTTAAACAGCCTCACCAGGCCCAAGTAAGGCTGATTAGTCTGCGGCTGGGTGAGGCTGCACACCGGTGGTGTATTGGCTAATCAATGCCCACAGGAGAGTGCTAGCATGCTATTGCACACACTCCACACTGTCCCAACTTGAATTCTAACTTTCTTTTATCCTAAATCATATCCTGCTGCTATTTTTAGAATCTTTTATGTTTTATGTATGATTTTATTCTATTTTGAAGTGTCTTCGCATGCCTTGAAAAGCACTATACAAAATATATGCATTATTAAGTGCAGTACAATACAGTACAGGTATCTGTAGAGCAGCAGCCAGCTCTATCTATGATCTTCCGTGCTGAAACCTTACGACATACTGAACCATAAATCCCTCTCAACGCCTCCTCATATTACGTTGACGGACACGTGTGTACGAAGCAAAAACCAACAACCATCTATCCGCCGCCACTGTGACGCTCATCCGTCTCTCGTTCTTCATTGCGCGTCGCGTGGCACCGGATCGCTCATGCGTGCACACACTGCCGGTCACGCCGAGACAACGTGCGCACGCATCCATCAAGCCAGCGATGACGTGCGTTCGTATTTGTCCCCAACGTAGCTCTTCGTTAGACGGGGCTTCCTGTCGCCGTCATGAACTATGTGTAGTCTGCGCTTCCCTTTACGCTAGCTTGAAGAGAGAAGAAGGAATGGAGGCAGTCAGTACCACACTAGTCTTATATAAGTGGTTTCTTTCATGAATATACCGAGAAACAGATCTCAATAAATCAATTGAAAAATTGTGAATTCAAACGGTGCTTCGATGAATAAATCGCACACAATTTGTACTTCAAGGCAGTTGGGATCCAAACTAAAAAAAAACATTTGTAAGTATGGTGAGTCCAACAAGCTTTGAATTGATTACATTTTCTTTGTGGATAACAAGCCTGGCTTAGTCTTCAAGTGGGGTTGACTGGATGTCGTAGCTAGAGATCTAACATCAAAATCCCCATAGATCTAAATCTATTCACCTAAAACGTTCATTTACATTTCAAATGATTGATATACTAGTTTTTACTAACCTCCTGAACCTAAAGCTACTCCTGAAATACTGATGTCATGTAATGTGATCGATGCTTCATAGTTATCTTTTTGCTGTGATTATAATAACTGATCAAAAATATATTTTCTTCCATAAGGAATGTATGTATTTACATATATTTCTTAAGGACTACATTTTGCAGAGCTACTGTATATCTGGCTTCCATTCCATATCCCATATTCCATATCGGACTCCATTACACTTGTGCATGTAAGATATATCCACACATACCATCAAGGGGAACTCTCTGAAATGAAGCAGTATAAAAGTGCCCTTTGAAATCTGAGATTTGCATTCCGTTGCCCTTAAAGGGGAACTTTCCAACCAGCTTTGTATCACGTCAATGTGGGTAGTGTATGCATAACAATGTTTACCTTTCCTGCATGTTGCTTGCAACCAGATCTCCCCGTTACTTTTGTCCACTGGACGCGAAATACATCACCTGACGTCATCTTACCCCAATTCCATCATCGGGGTAAGATTTACAGACTGTATCTGCGCTGAGCTCTGCCCCAGAGAGCGTCGGCGACAACTGCAGGTGTTTTTTGATGATAAATAGAGATAAGGTTGAAATCTGCAAAGTTCCCCCGTTAAGCATAAACAATCACTGAATGGTTTTGGTGTAGTGCGTTTGAAAAACAAAACATGAATGGATATTCTAGTGTGTAATTATGACAAATGTGCTGGGAGAATATTAATTCCACCTGCATCTTGGATTCTGCTGATTAATCCCAGCTATGCACCAGTTGATAATGCCCCTGAACAGCCTCACACGCTACGACTAATGCTAAAAACGCTTTCCTCACCAGGCTAGCCTGGTACCATTCCATCCCATTACGCCGAGACATGCCAATGTTATTGCTCTAAACTGGCTGCTGTGCCAAGGGAGGGCCATATCAGTAACATTCCCCACCCAGCGGTGAAATAAACAGAACTCACACAGAGACAAAGAAAGTCTAAAATATGCAGTTCCTTCTCAAGCGTGGTACCAATTGTAGCAGCACTCTAATCCATTACCCCCAGACGCCTACGATGGAAGGGATCTGCAGTTGGCTGATAAACGGCAGCAGAAACAAAGCTTGGAGACTACCCACATTTATGTCTTCCCTGCCATTATCCGGCCGTGCTTCAAGAGCAGGTGGGCAGAGCAACATGTTATTATACACAACCTTCTCCCTTTCAACAGCGGTAGGAGCGCAGAGATACGCCGTGTTGTTCCACGGAATGCTTCACCAAAGTTCTGGGGGACTTTGGTCTCACGTTGGCCTTTCTCTCCTCCTGTGAAACGCTGGATCCGAGCGATCCTTTTGTCAAACACACCTCGTTTGTTTGTGTCGCGTGTCCGACAAAACATTACGTCTCGGCTCCCTCAAGCAAACAATACTTTCAGGCCTTTAGTTTCAATAAGTAAACGTAGAAAAGATAAAAGCTGCACCTTCTATCATTTTGTCGGATGTTACGTTTGGTCTGTTCTGGCTGAAGGTCTAGCTCTTCAGTCTTCAATCTTGTGGAAGTTGCAGCTTACTTTCATGTGTTGACCTCACTTGAAATAAATGGAAAGAAATTGATGTGGACATTCATAATCAGTGAGTAAATAGTGTGACGCCTGGACCACAAAACTGCGCTGCTTGATTAAGCTGCAGTGTTTCAAACCGGTAAATAGTCTATATTGTTTAGTAATCATCGTATTCGCTATATTATTGACTCTCTATGACATTTCATGTGTGTGTATGTACACGTGACTGTAAATTATGCATGAGCCATTATCAAGTTGCATCTAATATTTATGTAAAAGATATGAAGCCATGGGAGGAAGTGGCCATTAGAACCCGACCTTACATAGATCAAGACACATGTGTCTATTACTATTATGTTATTATATGTTACAATAGTGTATCTTAGTGTCTTTTGTCTTCCTTATATCTGAAAACATAAAGAAGCAGAAACATGTAGAATCAACCGATGCTTTTCTATGTGAACGTATGCTAGATAGAGGAAGCGGGGAAATAAGCCTACACCATCGAAAGTACACATCACAACCGGCAGCGCGAAACATTCATTAAACCTCTTGACATTTGTTAAAGCTCTTGAGCAACGGATGCCTATGCAACACTTCCCCACCTTTGTCATTACTGTATTAAGTAAAGCTGTGTACGCTCTGGTCAGCAAAAAGACAGATAAAAGACAAATCTACAAGAGCATTGAATAATTCAAAGTGCTCTGCAGCCATTCATTCTGCCTGCTTTAAAAGCGTCAGACTGATATCGATCCCGGTCTTTGAATGACCAAATAAAATACTAATAAAGTTGACATTCATATATCATACAACTTAAGGAAATCCAACCAATAGGGGACAGCTGTAAAGATATAACCTCCATGGGTTTCTTTTCTTTAATTGCAGCCTTGAAAGTTACATACTTAAAAATGTCACTCTGTGTTTTAATTATTTCAGTAAGTTAGTGTGTCGAATCCAACAAGAAAACAATTTCATTTTATGTTCCTATCATATTATACAACCACAAACAATTCATTGGCATAGGGACACCTTAGATGTAAGTAGTAAGTAGTAATTGATTGTAGCGCATTGAAAAGGAAGTTACCAAAGAAATGTAATAGGCTACCTTGAAATGTGCCTTTCAGTGAATCGTGTAAGCTATCAAGGTTTCATGTGGAAAAATTCAACAAAGAACATTCTAAAATGGGCGGCAGTAGCTCAGGAGGTAGAGCAGTTGTCTGGCAACCAGAAGGTTGCTGGTTCGATCCCCGGCTGCCCCGTAGCTAATTGTCGAGGTGTCCCTGAGCAAGACACCTAACCCTAACTGCTCCCGACGAGCTGGTTGTTCCCTTGCATGGTTGACACCGCCGTCGGTGTATGAATGGGTGAATGTGAGGCAATGTAAAGCGCTATATAAATGCAATCCATTTACCATTGACCATAAAACATCATTAAGAAAGTGTTAAATGTGCCTTATATACTGTATATAACACTGCGTGGGGGTTTCTTCCTTACCAAGGCCAACATACACTATGGTTAGCTCTCACACTAGGAAAGAACGGCACTCCTCTGAGAACCCAACTGCTCGATATTTAATATTTAATTTCCCTCTCTTTTTCAGCTTAAGCTGCAGAAACTGAAAGTGGGGCTGTGGAAACCTCTTGGTAGCAGCTATCCAGTGTGTGGCGGTTAAGAGGCAGAGAGGGCTGAGTGGGCCCGCAGTCTTTCCCGCTAAAAATCACGCTACGCCTAGCTGATGCTAGCTAAGCAATGCAGGCAGATTGGGTGAGTCTGTCTAGCAATCGTTTCCCCCTCTGGTTCGCTTGACAATGATGCTAGCGGACAGCTTACTTCTCTGCATTAAGACTAAAATTTACTTTCCACTTGCTCTTGAAGTAGCCTACCCTCGGCGTTTGGAATCTCCATATAGAACAACACAAACATTTTAATGAATCTGAAAAAGTGTACACACTTTTCTACTTTTCTGAAATGTGAGATATAAAAAATACAATTCTGGTAATTAAGTTTCAGGAAGCAATACTGAAGGGATTCTGGGTTCCTCACAATTGCTGGGGAAATAGTTAAACTTTTTTCAGTGGCAGGGCTGCTTCCATAGTTTATTACAAACACCGGGGGACAGACAATATTACAGCAGAAGGGGTACTGGTCTCACACTTATTTACTGTTCATAACGACTGTGAAATAGGACAATTAAATCTGACCGTATATTCACCAGGGGGAATGCTTAAACGAATTCCATTTGGGTGGAATACTTCAATGGACTTTGCCTACACCATATATTAAACATGTTCCCCAAAATCAATTGGCTTCATCTTATTATTTGCTCATTAAAAACAATGCTAGGACCTCATCGGCTCCCTCTGTAACCAACCAGTGCTCAGTTTCCCATACGGACAAGCTTTAAAAATGACGCATATACCCTTACGGGATGTTTCTCCCCGGTGTGAGACGTGTAGGACGAAGCACTTGTCCTACTCATGAGCACCTGGTGGTTGCAGCGCATGGAAGGTATCCATGTCGAGAGCTGTTGTCTCCGTTTAGTCTCAGTAATTGATTAAATGTGAGAACCATACACACGGGCAGGTCATGTGTTCTGTTAGTCGATGGCAGTGCCCGACACACACGCATGCCGATGCCTACACGAGTAATTGGTCGTGTAGGAGCCCCAGATAGATGGTCTCGGAGATAAAGCGAGTGAAACACACCGAGGAACATATGCGTTGCAATACATTGTTTTGTGTTTCTTGAAGTAACGTGTGCGATGGATCCATAGGCTTCATCTAACCATAACATTAGAAGAGAACCAATGTTGAAAAGAACGTAAACAAATGCTCTGTGATGAAGCCATCGGAAGAACTCAGCGGTCTTGCTGTGGATGTGAACTGTTGGAACCTGACTGGGATCACATCTCTTTTTCCCCACTCCATTGCTTCAGCTTTTCAGTTTTTATCCAACACCACTAGACCCACCGTGGCCTGGCCCACTTAAGACTTATTACGAAGCATCCAATATCCAATATCTTTCTAACTTTAACTTGGTTTGACAAGATCAATACGCAATGGATCAATGAACAGCTATTGACATGAAGTTGTGTGCCAATCATCCGCATTAAAAACAAGACTGAGTTAAGTTAACAGCTCGTCCAGATCTTTTTACAATAATGGTTGGGGATAATTTCGCTGTTGAAGCACATGCCCGTCAAGATTTTTGTTGTAATATGTTGGTCTCTCATTAGATCTAACATGAAATACGTCTCCTCGTGAAGCATCAGTTCTCTTGTAATAGTCATTTTCTCTTTTCCATGATTACTCTCATGACATTCCTAAATGTTAAGCCTCTATATCCTGTTTCATTCAGTTATCATAAATGCACATTTTAAAAACCTGCAGTTGTTCCACTGAGAGAAATCTCGGGGCTATGAAGGACGATTCGACTAGTCGACTTTCAGGGTACAGCCCTATATAACCTAAAGGTAAGTCCAAGATCTTTCTGCAAATGTAGGCATTGTTTATTAGGCGCAAGTTTAGATTGTGCATAAGAATAGCTGCAGGTCAAAACAAGTGCCAAAAACAAACAACATACTGTATGTTGGAGTGTACACACATCCCAGAAGAGACTGAACTGTCTGAACGCATAACAAGCAAAGGAGGAAGATAACTTGTTAGTTATATTAATACATATTATATTATACAGTGTGCTTTTCACAACATCCACGTGGTTTCACTCCATGGAACTATTTCAACATTCCTTTTTTTAGTTTGCAGGCATTTTAATTCCCAGCAGCTGCCACGGCATACCACTTTGGCATACCCCTTTTATGGCACGACGGCAAGACGCTATAATGTCCGTCGTGAAAGAAACGTCTCAACCGTCTCCGCCATTTGGTACAAGACGCGTTGAGTTGACTCTGCAGATTGTGCAACTCAGAGCGCCGTCTGAAAGAGACGAGCCCCGAGTTGGTCTATTCATCTTAAGTTTAGCATTACCGTCAAGAGTGACAAAAATCAATAGCAATATGGTGCAATTCCCTAGTTCAACCACAGACTCCTCCGGTGAGATAAGCAGGAGAAAACACCTCCGTCTCATTCTCACCACAGCAAAATGACTCACACACGAGGGCGATGGTACGAAGGTCTTCCAAAAGACATTTGACTGGTTTCTGAATGTTTTAGAAGACACACAACAGTGACGTTAACGGGTCTATAAGACGGTGTGATTGGCTAGTTGTTTTTACCGGGGCAGGGAAGCTCTCGGTTAGGGAAGACAATTAGCTGATAGATGAGAATTGATCGGCCTCTGTCGGCTGTTGTAAGGCCACTGGGTGAACATCTCTGGTGATAGCAGTCACAAGGCTTCACCGTGGTGGACGTCGTTCACCACGAGAATCGCATTCTTTAAAGTTGGATTAGGGTTAGGGCTAAAGTTGATCACATATATATATACATATAATATTTAGCATAGTATTAGGAAATATGGCATATGTCATATGTACAACAAACAACTGAATGGCTGTTCATTCTCAAATGTTTCCTTGAATGGAAATACGGGGCTCATTCTTTCCAGAACAGCCTCACATCCGTCCATCCATGAGCTTTGATGAACGGAAGCCTCCTTTCTAATGGAAGCCTCTCTCTAATTTCTAATGGAAGTCCCTTTTTGTTTGATTCTCAAGTGATTCATGGGAGCCTCCGCGCTGCGATCTCCTCCAACGCGCTCGTAGGCTGGATGACGTCCAAGATGCATCAGCGCAGGGCGGCCGAACATCCTCTTCTGCTTAATGCTGTCTACAGGATTGAAGACGGCAATTAGTGGACAGGACATTCACTCTACATCTCCAGCCTCTGCGCGCAGACCACCCCCCACCCCCAATAGACCCCCCCTAATAAAAAAACAACTTTTAT
>OMKP01032467.1:0-18469 GCA_900302375.1 Bathygadus melanobranchus
TGATCCGTGTGTCCGTGTGTCCGTGGTGTGTGTGTGTGTGTGTGTGTGTGTGTGTGTGTTTCTCTCCAGTGGTCCTCATGATCATCACCCTGATCTCCATCACGTACGGCGCCCTAGTGTGCAGCGTGCTCGCCATCCAGATCCGCTACGATGACTACAAGGTGCGGCTGCGCCCGGGCGCCTACATCTGCATGATCGTGTGGCGAGGCCTGGAGATCGCCACCAGGATCACGTCCCTGGTGCTGTTCAGCACGGCGCTCACTTACTGGGTGATTCCAGTGGCCCTGGTCAACCTGCTCTTCTTCTTCATCCTTCCATGGGCCGAGTTCTGGGCACGCAAGGGCTCACTGCCTGAGAACGTGGAGAAGAATTTCTCCAAGCTGGGCACCACTGTGGTGCTATGCTTATTCACGCTGCACTACGCCTGCATCAACGTCTTCTGCTGGTCGGCGGTGCAGCTGGACCTTACCCACCGGGAGCTCATCGAGAAGAAGCAGCGCTGGGGCCGCCTGGCCGCTTACTACAGCGGCCGCTTCGTGGAGAACACCCTGCTCATCGCCCTGTGGTACAAGTACAAGTCAGACTTCTACGAGTATGTGTGCGCGCCACTGCTGGTGGTGCAGCTGCTCGTGTGCTACGGCCTGGCCGTGCTGTTCATGCTACTCTTCTACCAGTTCTTTCACCCCTGCAAGCGCCTCTTCAAGCACAACGTCCATGACTGCCTCCACTGCATCTGCCTCAAGGGGGGAGGAGGTAGAAGGCCCGGGGAGCCACCCAACTCCTACTCCACCAACGCCACCATGGTGCTGGTTCCCGACGAGCACCCTCCAGACATCACCAGTCAACTGGGCGATCGGGAGATGATTGTTGATACCATGGAGGCTGCCTGAGAAGGAGGACATCTGGGTTTGGGAAGGAGGTATTTGACATCAAAGGACCTTATGAACTATGAAATGATGCCAAGGAGTAAATGCCCATTGGGGGGGACATAATGTTGGTTACTTTGCACTAAGGAACTCGATGCACCTACACCACACTGTTTTTAAGCAGTTTTAAGATGGACACAATGATTTTCCTTATGGTGTGTTATTGGAACAAGGGGATGCGGTGGGGGGGCGGGGGGCGTTCAGCGTGGATTTTTTTTCCCTTGAGTCAGATGAACTGTGTTGGTCAAACACTCTTACATTGTCTTCTCAGGTTAGCAAAACTAGGGTTCGGTAGAAATAATAGTAAGGTGGGTGAAATGAAACGGGTGCGTGTACCACTCGTTTACCGGAGCCACTATGATCGCCGTGGCACCGGGAAGAGCCAGTAACGCCAAAGAATGTCATGTGTTGAGTTGGTGCTGCACTGAGGGACTTTGCAGCAAGGGGCCAGGGAGAGGGAGCCAGGTGTGTTGGCATGCATCCAAGTGTCTCAAGCCTTTAGGACTGGGGGATATCCCCATTTCCTTTCGATCGTCTTTTATTGCATTTTTAATTTATTTAGTCTTTGTTTGCAGCACACGTCACTGCATATGAAGCTACACCGTCGGGCCCCCAGGTAAAACAAGAAAGAACAAGAAAGGGTCACATTGATGTTTACATCCTAACTCCACCAACTCTGGTGTATGAAAAGCCATGCTTTGTTCATTTGCCTGTCCTGTTTTGCCTTTGCACATGGTTACAGCTCGGTTTAACGAGTGTCACCGCGCTTCGTAATCATTTTAACAGAATTAGACCATACAAGACGCGTAGATACAAGTCATTGGTATGGAATAAAGCTATCGTAAATGTACTGATATGTGGGTAACGCTTTTATTTTGTATGTCTTGATTGTACGTGTCAGTGCCTTGACCTCTGCGATGTGTAGGCTACTTGAATCCTAATAAAATAAACACTGTCTTAACACACAGCCCTGCCTGCTCCCTCCACCACATGTATTTGGGTTGAAGGGCTTTCAGTCTCCAAAACATCTTTGTAGCCTTGATTTGAAACCTTCTGATCACCCTGACCTGAAAACAGATTGCAGTATTGCAGTCAATGTCCACAGGAATATCCCCACCTGATCTCACCCATACACGCACACACACACACAAATACAAATGCAATAGAACCCACTCACACATCCTGACTAACAAACTGGAAGCAGCGAAGTCGAGTCAATTTCCCAAGACTTTTTATGCAAGAAACGGCTATCGCCTTGACACTCAATTATATGCATGCTGATTATGGTGTATGTGTTGCTGCAGATGGCTGGTGTCACCATGGAGACTCTTATCATGCTCAGGGCTGGTGCTGCTGGGACTACTAGTTCTGCTACAGAGGCCAAATACACACATGGTCCATCCACATACCATTCATTTCATTATCTATGTTTAATCAGTTTGTATTAATAAAAATGTATGTGTAGCATTTAGCTCCTACTACACCCCACATTAAGTGGCTTTTCCAGGGCTCTCCAACACAGGACATAGGCTGATGTTGTTGAATAAACCAGATTCTTGCAAAGATTCAAGTTGAATGACGACAGCACCAGTGGTACATAGCGAGCATGCTAGCCTTCCCTGAGTGTGTGTGGTGATTGCTGGTTTTAACCTGTGCGCATTGATTAGCCAATGCACCACAGGTGTGCAGCCCCACCCAGCCCCAGCCTCTAACTTGGGCCAGGTGAGGCTGCTTAAACCAGCCACCAACCACACAAACTCCACAGTATGTAAAACAACAAATTGTTTTCGATGTACATATCTCTCCATCAAACCCATAGAAACGCATGTGTGCAGCAAAACATTTTCTAACTGGGTTTGGCAAATTGTTTTTATTTACATCCATACATCCATGTGTATAGATCACCAAACACCATGGTGATCCATACATAAGTAAACTTGGGTGGACTGCAGGGCCGTTTGCTCTGCTCTCCTTTTCTCCTCTTGTCCTATCTTCTCATCTCCAGTCCTCTCTTCTCTCCCGTACGTCCCGTATGTTGTAGTTGGTATATCTGACAGTAATTATGACACAAAAACAAAAACCCTCTGGTTATATGTAATGGATTTTTTTGTTTGTCTTTAATGTGATGATCTACACACTAACAGCAAAACGTATCTATTATATCAGTCTAACGATCTTCTATTGCCCGTCTTTGTCTCCCCGCAGACCAATTGTCTCTCTTGGGTGGAAACGCGTCTTTATGTAATCCAAAGTACAGCTAAGTTGTAGTCCTAGGAACTACTTTCAAGGGCCGTGTCACTCTGCGCTTCCGCCGCCGTCTACAGACCCGCGGAGATAAGGCCGCTGACGTATGAGAAAGCGACGGCTGTTTTCACGTCATTTTTCTGCGCTCTGCCGTACGACATAATGATAATAACACAACAGTAAGCATGGAGGACGTGCAAGTCCTTCTGCTGTTGATGATGCTTTACTGCTTCGCAAATGAGGTCATTGAGTCAACGCTGGAAAAGAGACGAGCAGTAGTTGCAAAGCGGATTCAAAGCGCCCGCAATGCGAGACTTAAATTAAGCAAACGGATCCTACAAGCTATTGCAGACATTGACAATGAGATGACAGAGGCACACTCGCGTCATCGCGCACAACGAACAAGAATGGTAAGAAGTTAATACGTCAAGTAAATCAAAATGGTGAATAATATTATTGTGGACTACGTCAACTTGTGTTAACCCAACTGTGTGTGTGTGTGTGTGTGTGTGTGTGTGTGTGTGTGTGTTAGATATGCGAGTACTACAGAATGCGTCGTGTTTCGCCATCGGATTGGGTACACCACAGAGCAGCGGAGTGGTGGGAGACCATGGTTCCAACTTTCACCAAGGCCCAGTGGATAATGAATTTCCGGATGTCTAAGGACACATTTATGTACCTCTGCCGTCGATTGAAACCAGAACTGGGGAGACGTGACACAAACTACCGCTATTGTGTGCCCATTCAAAAAAGAGTGGCCATCGCACTGTGGAAACTTGTGACCAACTCAGAGTACAGGAGGATCTCTCATTTATTTGGAGTCGGCATTACTACGGTGTGTCACTGTGTACACGATTTCTGCTCCTCTGTTGAGAAGGTTCTCATGGCAGAAGTTATTCAGTTACCAAGCAGTGAGAAGTTAAAGGAAATTGCGACCTATTTTGAGTGCAAATGGGGGTTGCCACAGTGTGTAGGTGCAATTGATGGAACACACATCCCAATTCTTAAACCAGAGGAACACCACACAGATTATTTGAACTACAATGGCTGGCATTCGGTCATCCTGCAGGCTGTGGTGGATGGAAGGGGTCTCTTTTGGAATGTTTTTATTGGAGCTGCAGGAAGCCTCCCCGATGCCATTGTGCTGCGCTTGTCAGGGTTGTGTGGTCTAGTGGATATGGGTCTGCTAAACCCTGATGAAACTAAGAACATTTGTGGACATGATGTGGGGTACTATGTCGTTGGTGACGCAGCCTATCCTTTGAAAAGCTGGCTGATGAAACCTTTCACAGATGACGGGCGACTGACACCCCAGGAACTTGTGTACAACCACAAAACAAGCGCAGCCAGGGTTGTGGTTGAGAACGCTGTTGGCAGACTGAAGGGCAGATGGTGGTGCTTGCTAAAACGAAATGACTGCAACACACACAAGGTCAAATCCATGGTGATGGCTTGTTGTGTTCTGCATAACCTCTGTGAAATGAATGGTGATGAGTACAGAGAAGAATGGGATGCCACTTCATTAAGCCAGCCTGAAGGGATACAGTCATTCACTGTAGAAGCCAAGGGGCTAGATGCACGTACAGGTCTAATGACGTACCTGAACACGTAGCAAAGTGACACATTACTGCTTACAGAGCTGATTGTGTATTTTTTCATAATTGTATATATTGTAAAGTTGATAGGTTTGGGGGAAAATGACATGGCTGTAATAGCCTTTTTTCATTCTGTATACACAGGTTATATATTGTTTGTTTGTGAAGAGGTTACATTTGTTTGTGTCATATAGATTGTCACAGCTGTATAACTATTGTCCGAACTTATTAAACACATCACACGACCCTTTGCTTATTCCAACCTATTTATTCACACAGGTACTGAGCTTACCGGTGTATAATGGTGAACTAGACAGACCTACTTGCTCTGAGAGTTGTAAATATTGGAATATGGCAACACATGCATAAGCATTGTTTTATAACATCTGACCTGCCCTTAATGACCTCACCAGATTATCACATTTTCAATTAAGATTTTAATGCAAGCCTTTTAGATTTACAAGAGAAGTGCAACAGGAGTTCTCATTTTCATATTTACATGAACAGTACTGTCACATGTACAGTATACCACTATACATACCACAGCTATTTATTATATGCAACATTTACAGGTTGAACAAAAATTTGTAACAAAAATCAACTAAAAGTTTAGTCAAGTGGTGGGGCAGTGTGGCTATTACTTTGGCTCAGCGACTGGGCAAGCTGGCCAAGAACAGATAGAAAGTCTCTCTGGAACCTTCTGGTTTCTTCCGCCTCAGACTGGAGGAACGCCAACTCTTGCCTCCTCATCTCTCTTTCCTCTGCCTGGCTCTCAAATAGCAGCTGCATATACTGGTCCCGCTGCTCCTGCCCTCGCTGCAGGACGGCCCGGTTAGCGTCTTCCATATCCCTCAGCACATCAAGGAAGTCAGCGTCCCTTCTCCTCTTCCCTAAGTTGAATAATAACACCGAAACACACCACAATATATACACAAGCACAGTAGTAGCACAAGTAGCATCACCTATGTTCATAGCCAGCAATGGCATGACAACATCAAAGATCAATCAATTACTTTTGTGTTGTGCATGATAATCTTTTTATTTTCTGGCAATTTTCAAAACAAATGTTACAAAGTGCCTCACAATGCAAACAGATTAAATAAACACACCTCTGCGCTTGTCTGCCTCAGTAGGAGACATGGGACGAGGGCTGCTGGTGCTAAACACACCAATCAAGTTAGCCTCTGCAGACTGCAGTTCGGCGATTTCATCTGAAAAACAAGTTGGAAAAATAAATGGACATAGCCATCCCTTGCCTTATATCATATAGCACTGTAGCATTTTACAAGCGTCGCTCCCTGTGTGATTGTACCCCCAACCGACTCGTCCGTTTCCGGGGCTTCTTTTGTTACCGCCGCACAAGAGAAGGGCGGCCTGTGACCCAGCAGCGCGTCCAGGCGGTCAAACCACTTGTTGGTCCGCTGGTCGGAGCCGCTGATGTTATTGTGGTCCTTAATTCTCTTGTAGTCCTGTTTTAATTTTTTCAGCTTCTCCCGGCACCGTTTGCCGCTGTGGATAATGTTCAGCTCGCCTAACTTGCAGGAGATTTTCGCATACACCTTTTCATTGCGTGTCGCCTTTTTCAGTTCCCGCTGGATTTCGTCCTCGGCGTAAATGTTCAATAAGGCCTGGACTTCGTCGTCGGTCCATCTGCCGAATGCCATGTCAAGCGCCGCGTTTCCACCCAAATCACCCGGAACCTTTAGTCCCAGGAACTACTTTTCAAGGAACGGTTCCTTCTGCCCGCTGTTGCCTGCGTTTCCACCGCGGTCTGAAGACCCAGATGAGGCAAATTGGGTCGCTGACGTATGAAAAAGAGACGGCTGTTTTTTATACACGTCTAACTAACGTGTCCAAAACGTGGATTTATTAAAGAATGCTCCAAATGCACACATTAGACACGCAGACTTATGGTGGAAACGCGGCTGACAAAACAACGGTTTCAGCGCTGCAAGCCCCTCCCCCACAGTTCCTGTACTTTTGGAAAGTCCTACCCCCCACCCCCACCCCCGAGCAGGGACTTTTAATGTAGACCCTAGTTCCTCCAAAGGTTCCTGGTTCACGGGGGAACTAATGTAGACCCTAGTTCCTCCAAAGGTTCCTGGTTCCCGGGGAAACTAGTGTAGACCCTAGTTCCTCCAAAGGTTCCTGGTGAAAGTTTCTGCGGTGGAACCGCGGCTTGGTCCACGCGGTGGAAACGCACTGGGTTCTTCCAAAGGTTCCTAGTTCCCATTTAAATAAATAATGTCTCACCCTAACAGCAGCCCCATTTGGCCACCCCTGTGAAACATTTGTGAGGCGCCACTGTGTGTTGGCTAGCGTTTGACACGATGTAATGCTGTAATGTATCTGCATACTTGTTTATCGTGTTTTCTCGTGCATAATAACAAACCACAGCACACTGTGGTCAGGCCATCCTTCCACTTCGACAACACGCTTTTACCGTAATGCCTAGTATATACGCGTACCTCAAAAAAACGTGGGGGCTAGTTTGACTGTGATTTTCGAAGTGGAGGCTGGCCTGACCGCAGTCACAGCAATTCGAGTCTGTGTCGCTCACTCTTCCGTAAAGATCTGGAGCACACTGCTCGCATACATTGTCGTTGTGTACGGAGACTTGTGTGTCTTATTTAGTGTCAGATCAACCCGTGCAGTAGCCTATTGCGACAAATGTGTTACTTTTTGTAAGTCATTTACTTTTGCCAGTAAATGCATTGCCGAATGTCTTCATGGAAATCAGATTGTATGCATGATGTGTTGTACTGTTCGTCCTTTATAAACATTATCCTGCTACCACGCAGTGGCGTGCCTAGACTTTTTTTTTTTACTGGGGTGGCCCAAGTGGGGCACTGACAGGGGTGAAGTATGACGTACGACCGCGCACGCGCACACACACACACGCACACCGGAATAACAAGAATTACTAACATTTACATTTAGCAGAGCATTTGGCAGACGCATTTATCCAAAGCGACTTACAAAAAAAACCCTAACATTAGTGTTTCTGTGTTTAAAACATAAATAGACCGACCAATCACAACACAAATAGGGCTGTCAACAAATCTCGATTTGTTTTACTCCAAAATCAAATGATTACAAATAATTGCATCAAATCTGTGCATGGCCATAATACTCTTGGGCGACTACTGTCTGTTGTACTATGCTATGTCCACAGGGGGGAGCAAGAAGGCCAGTCGAGTAGTTCCTGCATCACCCTCGCTTACATAATTAACAAAAAGTTTTGTTGTTTTTTAACGCATTTGTATGTCTTCTATGATCTCAAACATAGTAACAGGGTTCTCCCCAAACAGTACACAGCACCACCATGTAGGCTAACATTTAAAAAGAGGGCTGTCACATTTAGTTGACGTCATTGTTTTTTCCCCATTTCAATTCTGAATTGGTTAAAACATATTTTATTTGAATAACGCTTCAAAAAGCAAATGTACAATATCATGATTAAGTGCTGTGTGGAGGAAGTCAGTGGCTTTCGCATCCACTCTTGGACCGAATCCGACTGTTACAGCAGAGCTGTTTAATATAATGGGTGGGAATTAATGGTGCAGCGTTGCATACCAAGGTTTTGAGCAGTGATGGAAGTTGTAGCATGGCTATATGGTGGCGCCACTGTGCTCTCATATTATTACATATTTGAATTTTTTGTTGATTTACCAATTTCAATACATTTTTCTCCAATTTTTCTTATTCAAAGAATATTCTAATATTGTTAAAGGGACACTTTGGGATTTTTCAACATGGACCCCATTTTCCCATCATTTTGGGTCTAACTGACTTATGCGGACATCACATGTTGAAGTCTAGTATTGAGCGAGAACACAGCCGCAAAACCCCCGTGTTTTAACCCTTCGGGGCATTTGTGCCCGTCAATCACTGCATTTCCATCAAAAGTACCCAGAACTTTTAGTCCCAGGAACTATTTTCAGGAACTAAACATTTCAACCTGTCACTGTCTGCGTCTCCACCACGGTCTAAAGATGGCAAATTAGTGAGTTGTTTTTACATGCAACTAATGCCTCTAAAACATGGACGTGTTAAAGAACGCTCCAATTGTACACCTACACCCACCCTCATCCGCAAACTGCCATTCACTACACTATTTTACACTTGGATTTAAATGTGAAACTTTCATTATAATTGAATCCTGTAAATACATCGGATATTTTGGTGAAAGGACGCAGCATAGCTCCGATTGTCGTGTAGTGGGAGGCTCTTCAGACTCGCGATTTCACCGCCCCCTGTGGAATCGGAGGAACAAACATTTTTGGCGAATAGGTTTGATATTATCGGGCAAGCTCTCCGATTACACTGGCAACAACCAATGAGATTTGAGGTCAAGAACAACTTCAGTTTTTTAAATGTTTATTGGACATTTATTTTACACTTATATTTTGTCTGCATATGACAAAATTTAAGTTGGTTGAGCAGCTGCGACCAGTTTGTTAAAATGGTTTTTACATTTATTTGACATTTACATGTAGGGCATTTGGCAGATGCTTTTGTCCAATGCGACTTAAAATAAGTACACCTGTCGAAAGAGTGAAAGAAGAATATATTGGTGACAGTAAGATTTGAATAGAACAACTTTCAAGCACTCGTGATTGCTAGGTTGACCCCTTGCTGGTGAACAAGATAGCCAGAATAAGATGCTACACAATGCTAAGTACTATTTTTAAGTGCCAGGACATACGGACATACAACTAAGTGCTCAGGGTCCAAGAGGGGATGGGATTCAAACCCTGGTTAGGGGTGATGGGGTGGGGTAAAGAGGGAAGCTATGCAGGGTCCAGGTGAACTCTTGAGTCTCTTGTGGAAGCTGGTGAGCGACTCTGCTGTACTGACATCGGCTGGGAGCTCGTTCCACCACTACGATGCCAAAACAGAGAAGAGTTGCAACTTGGCAGAGCGACGTTTGCTTGCTTTTAGCGATGGTGGGTACCAGCCGGCCAGCTGAAGTAGTTGAGCGGAGCGCTCGAGCTGGGGCATGAGGTCTGACTAATGCTTGGAGGTAGGTGGGCCACTGACAGCCATTACCAATGTCTTGGATCTGATGCGTGCGATTACAAGGAGCCAGTGGAGGTTGGTTATTTCCCCTCGGTTGCAAAGAAAGGCATAGGACTGAAAATACAACAGCTTTCTATGACAGATGGCATTTTCAAACTCGAACCCCTCCTAGAATATTTCACCAATCACCATGAAACTAGGTCTACTAGGATCAACTAAGGGACATCCAAACAGAATACTTTGTAGATCGATCAAATGAAGAAGAAATCCAATCGTCTGGATTCGTGGTTGTCCTGGTCCTGTGACACTCCAAGCTGTGGATAAATGAAGCACTTGTTTTTCATAACGTGTAATGTAACATGTCCACACTGTGTGTGGGTGTGCGTGTTAATGCGTGTGCGCGCTATAAGTACGTTTATTTCCTTTTAGGCCGGCAGTTTCCTCATTCCTTTCGGTCAATCAGAGTTCCAGAATAATGGAGTGTTGAAAGTCTATTCTCTGCACGCCAACGTGACTCGTGTAACGAGTCATGCTCCGTGCGCTTCCGTTTGTCTCCTCGAACGCGGCGAGTGGGCGGAGTTCAAGCAGGTGTTTATAATAACTTGAGGTAGGCTGAAGATGTGATCAGTGCGGCACTTGGTCAAATTCAGCAATATGGGGAATTTGATTATCAACCATGGACTTACATCCTTCATACTGGTAAAAATGGGTTGTTGTGTTAAGCCTGTTGTGTGTTGTGTGTAGGTCTACCTGTCTTAAACCAAAACATTTTACAATCATTCATCCTGATTTCATGTGTTTCATGTACAGATTGTTTGGATGGGCATCAACATTTTCCTCTTCGTTTGGTTTTACTTTTTCTACGATTTGGGGGAGCAATTTTTCTACACGCGACACCTCCTCGGCGTAAGTAAATGTTGACATTGGTCGTTTGGAAGTGGACCCAGAGTCAATGCCTATAGAATCATCATACTAGAGAGTTAATGTTGTTCTCGTCCTCTTCAGTCTGCTTTGGCATGGGCCAGAGCCCCTGCAGCCGTCCTCAACTTCAACTGTCTGCTCATTCTACTGCCAGTGTGTCGGAACCTGCTGTCTCTGGTCCGGGGCTCCTTTATGGTAATAGTTAATAGGATACTACTACTACTACGTCTACTACTACTATTAACAACAACAACAACAACAACAACAGGACTGTATGGTATTTAACTATTTTGTTTCAATATATAATTCAACCAAAATGAATTAGCCATATATCTTTTTTTTAATAGTGCTGTGGCCGAACAATGAGGAAACAGCTGGACAAAAACATAAGCTTCCATAAGCAGGTCGCTTATATGATCGGCCTGATGACAGGTAGGCCTGCACTATATAGATTTTATATCAAGTCCATTTCTTTTCATTTATGCAGCAGACCGATCCGTGACGTTCATTCGTTTTTTGACGACCTGACATACAGTATGGCTTTAACATTTATTCAGCTTATCGAATAGTTTATCGAACAGAACGTATTATTTATCTTTGATAAGCGTTGCTAGAAACTAAATAATCTAAACGTAAAGACCCAAAGATTTTATATTTTTAAAGGTATGGTTAAAATGTGACCTTTTCCCTCCCTTCGGGGCAGAATGGGCGAAAGACTACAAATATTTAACAACTTGACAGATTTGTAGGGGAGGAAACCCCCATGTCTTTATTTTGGAAAGTCCAAATAAGGGACATTCCAGCTTGTATTGGCAGCCTTTTCCCTCCCAACTTGAATCAAATTCCAAAACCATGGGAAGACAACTTTATCTCTCAGATAAATGTTCCTCTTGAGCGTCATACTACTAAGGTATGACGGTGTTGTTTCTGACCGCTAGCTGTCCACACCATCGCCCACCTGTTGAACGTGGAGTGGTACAACAACAGCAGGCGAGGAGTGTACGACGGCCTCAGCACAGCGCTGTCTGACCTGGAGGACACAGACAACTCCACCTACCTGAACCCCATCCGCAACATAGAGATTGTGAGTTAGTACCTAATAAGTAGGGTTAGGGTTATCATCTCATTCAAATATTGTTATTATCATCATCATCCTCATCACACTATCGCTGTTAAACGTTGTGTGTTCTCCGCGGTTCCCGGGCTCAGGATGCACAGCAGACTCCCACCTACTTCGCCCTGACTAGCCTGGCGGGCATCACGGGTGTCATCATCACACTCTGCCTCATCATCATCATCACCTCCTCCATGGAGGTCATCCGCAGGTCGTACTTCGAGGTCTTCTGGTACACACACCACCTCTTTGTCATCTTCTTCATCGGACTGGTCATCCACGGAGCAGGGTAAGAGTCGTCCGAAGACCCGTACTGTGCGTGAATCTGGGGTTGATGACTGATTGGTTGATTGATGCGACTGGTTGAGTGGCTGATGGTGTGATTCCAGCCATGTGATTGGTGATTTCTCTCTCTCTCGCTCTCTCTCTCTCTTGTGTAACACAGACGCATCGTGAGGAGTCAGAATAATCTGGAACCGCACAACTTCACGCTCTGTAAGGACCGCTTCGCGGAGTGGGGGACGATCCCTGAATGCCCGCTCCCTCAGTTCGCTGGAGGTTTCCCACAGGTGAACCCAATCCACCCTCTTCCTTCTGTTTAGTCTGGTGAGACAGTAATTTACCATGGTTGTTTGTTCTCTTATACTTCGATTGACGTGACTTCTTCTGTGACTTTTAGACCTGGATGTGGGTGATCGGCCCGATGTTTCTGTATCTGTGCGAGCGCATTATACGCTTCATCCGCTACATGCAGACCGTCAGATACAGGAAGGTAGGTGTTGGCTGCCATGTACAGTAAGGAGTAACTAGCAACTGTAAACTTGTTCTATTGACCTGGCAACCAGGAATGCTTGAAACCTGTTCTGTTCTAATTGTACTGTACCTTCAGCGATATATTGTTGTCTCCCTCTTTCGACAAATGTGTTACTTTTTGTAAGTCGCTTTGTATAAAAGCGTCTGCCAAATGCTCTAAATGTAATGTAAATGTAATGTTACCATGCTTTTTATTTTCATAGTACTTCCCTTCGAAACTAGTACTAGTAGTACTAGTTTGTAGTTTTGTTGCAATCTACAGATCGATGTTTATGTTATTGCTATAATTCATCAGTTCTTCACTCTTAAAAAAATGTTTTTCTAAATGTTTCCATCAGATTGTGATCAGACCGTCCAAGGTGCTTGAGCTGCAGTTGGTGAAGAATGGTTTCAAGATGGAGGTGGGCCAATATGTCTTCCTCAACTGTCCGTCCATCTCCCATCTCGAGTGGCATCCTTTCACCATGACCTCTGCCCCTGAAGAGGATTTCTTCAGCGTCCACATTCGCTCGGTCGGTGACTGGACCGAGAAGCTCATCAGTATGGTGGATGAGCTGCCCGAGGGGGCGCAGGGACCAAAGTGAGTTTAGTACAAGCACTAATCAGGATGATCTAGTCGCTATAGGTATAACACAATCAACCCTTTCTTCCTAAGAATGGGCGTGGACGGTCCCTTCGGCACAGCCAGTGAAGACGTGTTTGACTACGAGGTCAGCATGTTGGTGGGTGCTGGCATTGGAGTAACCCCCTTTGCATCCATCCTCAAGTCCATCTGGTACAAGTTCAAGGATTCTGACCCCAAGCTGCGCACCCGAAAGGTAACAAGTGAAACAAGGGACAAGGCTTGGCTACAGTCAGGTCTAACCAGTCCTCTGCTTTTGTGTTTCTAAAAGGCTGCATTTACTATGTTGACAGAGACGTCTTGCAATGCGGGCATGCTTTGTATGCAGTTGTGAAAGTTTTTAGGAAAAAAGAATGCCTTGCTTCCTTGTTGCAGATCTACTTTTATTGGCTGTGCCGGGAAACCCATGCCTTCGAGTGGTTTGCAGATCTCCTACAGGTGCTAGAGAAGGAGATGGAGGAGAGAGGCATGGGGGATTTCCTCACCTACAAACTCTTCTTGACAGGATGGGATCAGAATTTGGTTAATACTTTACTCTTCCCTTCAATTACATATTTCAAAGGCCCATAAAGAGCATGTTCTTAGTTCAATGATTAACTCAGCCAACACCCTCCCCTCTATTCTTTCTCACAGGCTGCTCAAGTGACGGTTCGTTTCGACGAGGACACAGACGTGGTGACTGGTCTCAAACAGAAAACTAATTACGGAAGACCCAACTGGGAGAAAGAATTTGAACAAGTCCGCAAAGAAAATCCATCGTAAGGAGAAAAAGTTGCTTTGAGTGAAATTAGATTAAATATTTTGCACATGGTTTTATTAAAGCTGGGCTATAATGACTTATATAATGCATGTTCCTTAATTGTGTTGCTTTCAGATCTACCGTGGGAACCTTCTTGTGTGGCCCTCAAGTCTTAGCCAAGGTGTTAGAGAAGAAATGTGCCAAATACTCAGATGTGGATCCTCGCAAGACCAGGTTCTACTTCAACAAAGAGAACTTCTAGAAACGGGTTTGGCTTGGTAATTAATGATTAATGACCCTTAAACTATTAAAGGCCTGAATAACCGTCAGACCTGAAGAACCATCTACACCAGCGACTATTTTAGATCCTACCTCCATTCACAAACTGATTTAGAGAAAACAAAGCACAATACCCCGCCTATAGTATCCATTACAAAAGCTATAGGGTGGATTGTTACTGCATTTCTCAGGGCAAGGCCTTTCTCTTCCAGTTTACATAGCAGTGATTCGTGGCTTGCGAGACAAACTCCAGTCAAATATTAAGGAGAATGCAGTGATGTCCAAATAAAGATCCTTGATTTTTATTACCTGATGACCTAGACATGGACTTAAGCTACTGAATGCTAGTATCTTTCTGCTAGAATAACCACCTATTTCCTGAATCAGTATGCCAAATACATATTTAAAAATGACTTAATGCTTAAAAGCTACTGTAAATACTGTACATACCAGCCTTGTGTTTAGAATATATTTGAATAAGACAAAAGTTACTATTATTTTTTATCCAAGTGAATTACATATTTCACCTCTCAAGGTATGCCAATTTACAGGAAATGTGAGCGTCTTGGAAACAATGGCTTATTATAGTGGTGTTCAATCACAGGTCATTCCTTGCAATAATAAATCTTGTACAATGTCCAAGTCGTCATGCAGCACTGCTATGACACACGTTACTGGAACACTTTACAACACTGAGGTAAAAGTATGACTGTAATTAAACAATCCTTGATTCATAACTTTGTTTCACTTTTTATTGATGAACAAGTTTCAACAGCCACAAAAAGGAGAGGAGGAAAATGAACATGTCATGACAGCCAACTCTGACTTTTGCTCAGTCTTCCCAAATGTCTTAGGCCACAAACTGCCACTTCCAAATTTCCATCTAGAAAATCAAAAAAACAAACATATAAAATACAGCCCATCCAGTATGAGCAACTGTCTTCAGACCGGTTTGACATGTCACACTGACGCGACGAGACGACTCCTTAGCGAAGTCTGAAATGAAAAAAGAAAAAAGAACTGTAACTGAGACATGACAAAGTATACATAGCACAGAAGGATACATTACAGACCAGCCGAGGCAGTGCATGAGAAGAGATACTTGAAACCTGCAATTGGTCAACAGTACTATGTGAATGACCACAAAACGAAATCGCTGTGTTTGACAGCCTTTCGTCAAGTACACCGGGCCTTAACCTGTCATGTGCTGAGGCCTACCTTGGGCGGAGGAGAATGTCAAGGTGCTCCGGCGGTCTTCTGGATTTGCTCTTTGAGGATGAGAATACTCTGTCTCTGTTCTGGGGGCAGCATGGCGATCTGTTCGGGGGTGAGCTGGAGCACTTGCATGATCAAGGCGGCCTGAAGGAGGAAGAAAATAAAAACAAAATCAGATACAAAATCTGCAAAATCTGAAGATTCTTATCGTAGCGCGCCGCAGTAGTTCCCAGGATGTAAAGAAGACGACGTACGAGTTTTTAAATCAAGTTTGTACTGAACTGTAATTGAAATGAAAAAGAAATTAGAGTTTTGAAGATTTTGATACTCCCAAGTTCCAAAAGTAGGAGTATTAACAGAAAGAATATTATTGTGGTCATGTTTGAGGTAAGTTAGGACAGTGGAGAGAGAGGCCTACCTTCTCCTGGTCTTGTGACGAGACCTGGCTTTGGCCCGGGCTGAAGCCTCCTCCAGACTGTGGAACGCCTGGACCCTTGAGCAAGGCAAGATAAACATGAGAGCTTCAGCTAGTGATTCTCTTATCAACAAAGACACATTCAGACCACTCATTTAGACATACATAATGCAATAATAACCAACCATGCATTTGACGAGCATAATTACACTACTGCCATTACCGGTCGTGCAGGTGGAGGCGCGTTAGCAGCCATGTTGTGTGGTCCCGGGCCCGGCATTCCCCCTCCAGCCATGGGAACCCTCTGTCCAGCCACTGGGCCGCGGGCATCCATGGCCCTGGGGTCACGACCTGGAACAAAGACGCCGGTGAGGGTGGTATGTTAGCGATGCTTCGGAAAGGACCTGGAGCTAAGGGGCCTGCATGAATGCAGTCACTTGTTCTAGGATACATCGCTGCAGGGAAATAGAGTGTTAGAGTGTGTGAACAGAGTGATAATTGAGTTTGCAGATTCCATGCTTAGGTTGGCCACACCCACACAAAAACTGGCTTTTTAAAAAACTAGTTTTCCTATTGCAACATTCTGGGAAACAACAGAATGCTTGATTGAAAGCCCAACTGATTGTGTGGACAAACGAGATTAACCTTAATCTCTTCCCACTACACAATCATTAACAGACAATTCAAATTCCAACGAAAATGATTACTTCCTTGTACAAAGCCTGGGATTCGTCCTCGCTGGTTGCTCTCAGATTGCCCAGGCGAATCAGAGGCTGCCTTTGTTCTAGGAGGCGGGTTATAAAGCAATAGAGATGACAGACAAGGTGCTGCGCACTCTATGCTCATTTAAGCCGCATTTCCACCACAGGAAGTTTACCCAGGAACTAGGAACCTTTGGAGGAAGGAACCATGGTGTAAATTAAGTTCCAGGGACTTATTTTGCCCCCATAAAAGTCCCTGCTTGGGGTAGGTACTTTTCAAAAGTTCAGGAACTTTGGAGGTGATGGTGGGACTTGAAGCGTGAACGTTTCTCCATCTCAATCATCTCACAGTCTGCAAAAGTCCTTTTACATCAGGCACGTAACAAATAAATGCCACAAAGCGAGAAAAACTGGACAAACAAATCTGCAAATATAATAATAATGAATTGCATTTATACAGCACCTTAAGACACCTAAAGCAGGCTCTTAAGCTATATGCTGCATTTTCCAATAAGAAAAGAGTGGAAAAGACCGATGGATTACACCCTCAACTTCATATAGCCTATTGAAGAGGAGCTTATGTTCTGTCCTTTCACCAAAACATCTGATTTATTTAGAGGATTCAATTAGTGTT
Organism: Bathygadus melanobranchus; assembly: GCA_900302375.1. Taxonomy (NCBI): domain Eukaryota; kingdom Metazoa; phylum Chordata; class Actinopteri; order Gadiformes; family Macrouridae; genus Bathygadus; species Bathygadus melanobranchus. The sequence goes on from OMKP01032467.1 coordinate 17,241, forward strand.
CGTGGATGAGGCGGATTATGATAAGTGGGTATATGTAGGTGTGCATTTGGAGTGTTCTTTAATACAGCCATGTTTTGGAGACTATTTGAGTTATCGAAAACATGACCCATCCCTAGTATTGATGCAGCCATAGCATCGGCTTTAGCAGAAATAGATGCTATAACAGCAATAAAACCTACACATGCACTGTTGGATTTTTATCAGAGGAAAAGACGTGAGCCTTGCTCACTGTTCTTCCCACCGGATTCGGACAATGCTCTATTCCTCAGCGTGCTCCGTTGGTGACGTTACATTAATCCGATTGGCTGAAGGTGTTGTCCGTCAAAGCACGGCTTTCGATCAACTACAAACGCCATAAGGCCACACCCTCTTGAGACAGGGACTGAAAAGAACAGGGGGAAAAAAAAGACCAGGCTAGCGGTAGCTACCTCTGGTTTCTATTGGAGGGCCCCGGGGCTCCATCATGGGTGGTCCTCTGGGGTCCCCCATCATGTTCCTCGGTTCACCCATGGGCGGGCCTCTCATATCGTGTGGGGGTCCTCTCATGTCTGGCGGGGGCCCACTTCCCATTTGGCCCATGTGCATGGGTGGAGCTTGGTGAGGTGGAGGAGGCCCCATGTAACCCCTGCAATACACAAGGGCGCCAAATGATGAATTTAAGGGTATTTTTAAAACCATATTAACTAATACACTATTGCATCAAAGTAATTGAGTGGAATAAATGAATTACCTTATGGATGAAATGAAAACACCACTGGTTTTATACCTTCACTTCAAGTAATTGTCGAGGCGCCAGAATAATTCTAATTTGTTTGTGTATTCATGTGTAACAAGGATGATGTACAGTATGTGATTTGACATGTAACTGTAATGAGAGCTAACCACTGGGATGTTATTATGTTGTGTAACCCGGGATCAAATCAAACGTGGTGGGAAGGGAGTTGGGGGGTCTTTAGTGATAGATTGTCTTACGCAGGCTCGATGACCTCTCCTGTGACGGACAGCAGAGTTCCACCTCGGGGGTCGTTGGGCCCGTCTCCCAGCAGGCCTCTGGGGGGCACGCCGCCAGGCCCTGAAAGGGAAAACAAAGGCACAAAAATACCAGTGAGCCATCGTCCTGGGGGCACACCACTGGAACACACACACACACAAGCATGCAAACACGCACGCACGCACGCGCACACGCACACACACACACACACACACACACACACACACACCTGGAACAC
>OMKP01032470.1:0-17723 GCA_900302375.1 Bathygadus melanobranchus
CAGATTGCTCTTCGGTCCTGTCCCTGACCAGGACAGGACTGAGCACTTGGTCCCCGGGCGCCTTACTGATGGCTGCCCACTGCTCCTGGTCCTCCCTGGGGGAGGACGGTCAGGATGGGATAAATGCAGAGAAGGCATTCCACCGGCGACGCCAATAATTGCATGTGTGTGTGTGTCGCCGCTCACAGTGTGTGTGGTTGAAGTGTCGACCGTGTGGCAAATAAAAGGACATTGTCCTCTGATTACTAAACATAGTGCAATCTAAAAAGGTTTTTGTGACATACTTTGTTTATTTTAGGTACATTAGAAAGTTCTTTCTGTCCTAGATTCATTTAAAACCTCACAATCCTGGCTGGGCAAGCACGATATGGCTTTCAAAAGAAATATTTGTAGAGCCAAAAGACCATTCCGTATTTACTCTTTTTCATTTATCTTTGTGCTATGACGCCAAGGGGAAAAGAAAATTCTGGAAATTGCTCAAGAATCGGACTGTATTTATCCATCCATCCACATATTGCCATGTGTGTTTCCAGGCCTGCCGGAGCAGTACTACAGTTTGACCTGGTTCCTCAGTCCCATCTTGGGCCTGATCTTCACGCCTGTGATTGGTTCGGCCAGCGACCGCTGCACCCTCCGCTGGGGCCGGAGAAGACCCTTTGTTCTGGCCCTCTGCGTGGGGACGCTGCTGGGAGTGGCCATGTTGTTAAATGGCTCTTTAATAGGTGAGGACATGCATGGTCTGCTGACATTGTTCACACTTGCAAAGTGTACATTTTTTGTGTGTGTTTAATTGTTTCACTGTGCATTCCTAGGCCTTGCAATAGGCGACACCCCAGGTAGCCAGCCAATAGGCATCGTGTTTACGGTGGTGGGTGTCGTGGTGCTGGACTTTTGTGCTGACGCATCCGAGGGACCAATCAGAGCGTATCTTTTAGATGTTGCTGACACAGAGGAGCAGGATTTGGCCCTGACCATCCACGCATTCTCTGCTGGTAACAATCACAACGTGTCCCATCAGACTTAACAGCATAAACACTAACATCTCATTAAAAAAGATGCCACAGTAGTACAACACACTACCTACACCTTCTTTTTGCTCATGGAACAAACCCAGTCACTTTATTTTGCCTACTTGGCATCTTTATTTAGTTTTGCTGCATGATGTGTATGTTTTTTTTCCTCTTAGGCCTAGGTGGAGCAGTGGGCTACATGCTGGGTGGTCTCGACTGGACCGGCACGCTCTTGGGCCACATCTTCAAGTCTCAGGAACAGGTACTCTTCGTCTTCGCAGCCGTGATCTTCAGCGTCTCCGTTGTGCTTCACCTGTTAAGCATCCCTGAGCAGCCGCACAATCCCGCGCACAAGGTCGATGCCGCAGGAGACGAGGACTCGTCCAGCCAGCTGTCTCTCAGGCCCAACGGCCATGCTCTGTCGCACATTGACATCATCGTGGAGGAGGAGGAATCGGCCCGCGAGGACGAAAAAACGGGGGACAACTACATGGACTTCTTCAACGTGGAGCGTGTGCGGAGTAAAAGCGATTCGGTCCTGGCCATGCCGGATGCCACGATCAAATTGGATCCCGACCTGCACCCGGACTCGCATAATTTCCTGCCTGAGGTGAACCACTTCCTGTCAGTGACACAGGGAGAGTTGGATGGTGCCTTCCTACCATCTGATGTGGATGGTGGTTCTGCCACTACCTCGCCTTCTGTCTGTTCACCTCTTCTTCCTTGTAGTATTCTGCCCCCTACTGGTGAGGCATTGGAATTACAGCCAGTTAACCATTCTGGGAACCGACCATCAGACAACCTGAACAAAAAGGTGCAATACACATTTATTCCTGCGTTTGGTGAGAAATGTCCCTTAGGCGCACTTTTAACATTGTGGTTGGAAGTTCACAAAAAAAATGTAACAGAAGCTTCATTTACAGGAAAATTAAGCATTTTCATACCCAAGTAATATGGCCAATGATGGAATATTTGGAGGATTACCATAGAAACTGGACTGGACAGTAAAGCAGATACAGATCATAGCTGTTAGCGTTTCTCCAGAGATGAGCCTTGTTGATAGACTATAATACCACAGAATTAGACCAGGAATTAATCACAGTTCAATGTTTTCCTGAACCAACGCTAACTGTCCTCTGAAATATTCAGCATCAGAATAATCTTCAACATCCTCACTTAACTTCTTTTCTCATTCATTTCAGGGCCAGCGCAAGACGTTAAATGGAGTCAAACAGGGTGTGTCGTCTGCTCACTCCCACTCAGCCAATCGCCTGCCACCCAACAAGATGGGGAGTCGACTTGCAACTACATCGAACCCACCTCGACCCCAGCCACCTACCTTCTACAGACAAGTATGGTTTCATCATTGAAATGTAAAAATGTTTTAAATAAATTCTAAATGTATGTGGTTGAACACATTTTTATATTCATTATTAGTTTCTCGTTACTCAACGTATATTACTCATTCAAGTCAAAGAAGACATTGACCTTGTGAATGTCCCTCCCCCCTGCAGCCCTCCTTCACCTTCTCCTTTTACGGACGTGTGGGAACCCAGCCCCTCCGCAACAGACGGCTGAACCTCGGGCTCCACCGGCCCGTCACGCTGTCCCGCAGTCTGAATGACCTCTCCACGCTGCAGCCGCACGCCCAGAGGCGGGAGCTGCAGCGCTCGGCCAGCAGCCTCTCGTCCCACACTTCGGCCAGCGAGGGGGAGGGGGGCACCACCGTCCGACTCCTATGGCTGTCCATGCTCAAGGTGAAGTATGGGGGAACATCAACAGAACGCTTTCCGTTTCAGTCTGGTGTTTTATTTAGCCGTCATGTGGCATTGGAGTACATACACATCTCTTAGGTGTCCTAAAATTAGGGCTGAACAATTCAGCGAAGTATTATAAAAACATGTGAACACGTAAATGTATAACACCATTATAAATGAAGAACTGTAGCACTGCAGACATGCTCAGGACTACACATTTTTTGTATCCAGATGTAAGGAAGCATGTTTGTTTGGTGAAGACCCCAATAAATGTCATTCCTAATAGTGAATCATCACAATCGCAATTTCTATTAAAATAATCGCAAATGTACCACATTGTTTAGCCCTACCTAAAATCCAAACTATTTTCTCTTCGTCCCCATGACCAACCATTCGCCTTGACATTTAGCATTAGCATTGACCATTAGCATTGAGCCCTTGTGTGTGTGTGTCCTTGACAGATGCCAAGGCAGCTGTGGAAGCTGTGTGTGTGCCACCTCCTCGCGTGGTTCTCCTATTTGGCCATGGTTGTGTTCTACACTGACTTCATGGGACAAGTCATCTTCCAGGGAAACCCTACGGTAAGACACAAGGGACACACCAGGGCTCCCCACAGCTGGCTTATCGGCGAGGCACAGCGCCTCCGCTAAAAGACAGACCGCCTCTACAAACAGGTTCGCTTTTCACAATATGACGACAACAATGTGCACGGCTGTTCATGTCAGCATCTGCATTCAATTTGACTGATTACAAATGTAAAATAGGCGCGTATAGAACAGAACAGCGGACCCTGCCGAATACCGACAGAGAGAGACAATCATTGTCGTTTGTGTGTGTGTGGTCCCTGCCTGTTGTGAGAGGATCGCCTCTTTTTCTGCCCTGCTTTAACATCGTTGTTTCAGTTAAAACCACTAGACTTGGACTGTGGATTGTCCTCTTCGTTCCGCACTGAAGATCACTTTTCTATTGCGGAGCGTGACTATAGAGTAAACATGCACAGCCCCATTTAGTTGTCGACATCTCATTTGATCCAATATCCAATATGAAATATGTTGGCTAAGTAATAATAGGTTCTTATCTTTAAATAGGTTCTCTTAATAATAATTTTCTCTTAACCATGGTTAATATGTAAGCCTAATGCAATTGATGTAGGCCTATTAAATTGTGCTGTAGGTAAGGTCTATTGCCTACCTAACTGCTCTAAGAGCTAGGCCTGTCATTTATGTGTAATTTGTTAAAAATGTAGCTTCTAAACTGCTCCCACCTAATGTCTGACTAATCACGGCATCTCTTCTCTTATTGGTTAGGGAAATCTATCTTGCCTGTCACAATCACATAGCATAATGACAGAGAATCTCGCTCTCTTCTGCTCTCTTTCCAACTCTCAAATCTTGCTACAGCAGCCTCTATCCTTTTTTATTTGGTTATTATAATGCACATGATTTTTTTTTTTAAACCCACAATTGTTTGACAGAGAATTTGAGTCGACTCAGAACGATGATTCCGTGATTAAAATGTCAGGGTACAGCCCTACGCTATGCTTGCCTCTTTCTCATAAACACTTCCCCCTCCATTAAACATTGTGTGGATGTTTGATGTGTTTGTTTCTGTACAGGCGCCAGTTAACTCTACAGAGCTGCAGAACTATAACAGAGGAGTCCAGATGGGCTGCTGGGGACTGGTGGTGTATGCTGCTACCGCTGCCTTGTGCTCTGGTGAGCATCACTTCATGTGCAAGTCTGTTCTCGTTTCCACACTCATTCAACACGTTATAGGAAGCCATCATTGAATCTCTGTCTCCTTCCCTCTCTCTCCTCCCTCCAGCCATCCTTCAGAAGTATCTTGATCATTTTGATCTCAGCATCAAGATCATCTATGTGGTTGGAACTTTAGCGTTTTCAGTTGGTGAGTCTCTTAGCACAGAACACACAACACTTAAATGTTTTGTGCTAAGATGTAATAAAACCACTTTCCCCTCTCAATATAGGAACTGCTGTAATGGCAATCTTTCCGAATGTGTATGTTTCCATGGTGATGATCAGCACCATGGGCGTCATCTCCATGAGTATCTCCTACTGTCCGTATGCTTTACTAGGACAGTATCATGAAATCAAAGAGGTAATGATACACACACATACACAAGCTGCTAGGTTGAAGCAATGATTTGTCCTAAAGACTGAGTTACCCCTTTAACTGATTGGTGCCGTTTTGTTCCTCGTTGCTCAGTATATCCATCACAGCCCTGAGAACTCCAGAAGAGGGTTTGGTATTGATTGTGCAATCTTATCTTGCCAGGTGAGTGTTTATTTCAATTGTATATATATTTATTTTGTAGGTAAATCTGCTCCATTTTCACAACCCGTTTTCATACCAGTTAACATATCAGTTACATGATTTAACTAGTAAAACTGTTGTAGTAATCCAGCTGGATGCTCACAATTAATTTAATAGGCGATTTATAATTTTGTTGTTTCTTATTTATTTTATTCCTTCATAATTTTATTTCAGTTCTGTATTGAAGTAGTGTCATATAGCGATGCCTATCTCCACACTGGAGAAAGGCCTGGCTGAACACATTATCATTCTGGGATAGGGGAAAAAAACTCTTGTTTGTATTTCTTTCAACCAATCACAATCATCTTGGGCGGCGCTAAGCCAGGATGCAGAGACTGTGTCCTCCTTGCAAAATAGTGTCGGGGGGGAACATTTGCACATGGGGAGGCAAGCCCTGGCATTAACATGGCTAAATCCCTGCAAAAGAAAACCACATAAAACAATAGAAGACGTTTTCAGCATGTAGGTTGCTAGCTCAGGTTGTTGTTGTTTCACGTAGCAACGGCGATTTTAAAAACGGTAACACGCAGATAGAGGAAGGGGAGGAGAATTCAGACTAAAACAGTCAGCCAACGGCAGACTTATCCCCACAGCCTGCATCCTGTCAGCCAGAGTATAGAAGAGTCTTGAAGATTGGATGGTAGAACGTGGTGGAAGCGGGCTGCTATTATATTATGTTGTTTTGTGGAGATGGTAGATGTCGTTTTGTGTTTGACTCCCAGGTGTACATCAGTCAGATCCTGGCAGCCTCGGCTCTGGGAGCAGTGGTGGAAGCGGTGGGCAGTGTGCGTGTCATTCCCATGGTGGCCTCCGGGGGCTCCTTCCTAGGCTTCCTCGCTGCCTGTTTCCTGGTCATGTACCCCGAGGGAGAGGCCAATAGCTCGGAGCAGAGCTTGGTGGCTGTGCCGAAGGAAATGGACCCCCATGCAGACAGGACCAATCAGGGGGCAGCTACGCCAAAATTGATGGATTTTGGGAAGCCAAGTGTAACTGCTGTGGAGTACCACTCTACTGTCTGAGTGGGGATACACTGAAACTGATTCAGGTTCATTGAAACTGCTTTGCATTGAAACACTTTAATGAAGTGTTAATAACTGTTGGCATCTTTCTTAAAAAACAGAATTACGAGGGTGTGACTTTGATATCCTCCCAGTTTATGCGGGAGTTTGGCGAACGTGTGAAACCATGGCAACCTCAGGGATGGTGTATGTGTTGGGATGTGTTTGTATTGTAATCAGTTAAAACACAGTTACACTAGTCATGAAATATTAGGTGAGATAAAATATTTATTATTTTACCAATTGATGCTGTGTATATTTGGATGGGAAGCACTTTTAGTGCTTTAGTGTAAAACAATAGTTTCGATTTATTTTTCACAGAAATTTCAGTGCAATTTCAGTGAATTGTCAAAAAGCTAAAGCATAGCTAATTGGTATAGACAAGTAACGATGTTCAAAAGACAAGTGAATGTATGTATGTGATGACTGCTGAGTTAGTGACCTGGGTTACAAAATGTTGTATTGCACATTTCTTTTAACTATTCGAACCTTGATGCTGCAAACATAATGTTTATTTGAGAAAAGGAACTTGAAGCTTGCTGTCAAAACAGACTTTTCTAAATCTGTAAATGTTGTCTTCTTGTAAAGGATGTCACCATTGCTTTTCTCCAGCCAGTATCATACATTTAGGAAGCCACATGACTAAGAAATACTGTGATTATCATGTGTTATCAATTTGGACCTTGTTTTAGGCCTCTGTAAGTTGTGTATGATGTGATGGTACACGATTCTTGCATTTTCGGTTTAATTGATTCCGGACATGAATGTTGAATAATTCGTAATGTAGCCATTCTACACAATAATTAATATTGGATAAGTGTTTCAGATTATTGTGGGTTATGGTTTCTCTAATGAAAGTCAAATGGATACAGCCCAGTGACACATTTATTGTCTTTTTCGAAGTGATCGAATGCAAAGGATGGTAAATACAAAAGAGTGTTCATCAGAGGACGGCATTATTTTTTAGTATTTTTATTCTTTGAGGAATATATATATATGAAAGGTGTCATTTAATAATTTAATTTAGAGGTATTTCTTATTTATCAAGAAATGCATGGAAAGGGAGAAACATTCGATCCATCTTTTTCCACTGAATCGTAATAGTAATTTTTAAAGTGTTTTTTGAAAGTGTCTTGATATTCATCCCAGTTACCATTTTCTAAATAATCCACATCAATTGCGTGAGGTGGGTTAACAGGTTGTCAAGTAGGCCTACTACAGATTCTCATCAAGTGAATGGGCCTTACCAGCTACTCAGACTTGTACGATTCAAGTTTTAGTTTTTTTTACTAATATCATTCAATACAAACATTGATGCAGGTTATTTTGTACAATCAAATTATTTACCCTTGAATGGCAACTTGCAATAAATAAACATATAGTCAGTCCCAACTTGTCAAGTTCATTCATCATCATTTAAGTACTATGCAATCAATATGTAATATTGACATTAATGCGACATGCTGTATAGAGTACCATCGTCCCCAGAAAACGTGTAAAGCGTCAAAGACCACCAGTGTTTGTCCATGTGGGTGTGCGTGACGAAGCGGAGTGCGGTCGTCTTTCACGTGTGCAAACCTTCAGAACAACTCTTACAAGTCTGCGCCTAAACAATCAGTGCGCATGTTTGTATCTCCAAGAAAAACAAGGAAGAAGGCATCAACTTCATTCATCACTACTCGGATGAACTTCAAGCCATGCGTTTTTTTTTGCTGTATAGTTTACAACTGCTGATTGCATATGACAAATAAGAACCTGACCGAATGTGCCAACTGTTAATCATACGAGAGGTCAGTAGATAAATATCTATATCTTCTATCTATCTATCTATCTATATCTATGTCTACTAGTTTTTTTCAACTGGTGAATTTTTCAGGGGCAGCTTTTACAGTCGTTCTGTAAACTTAACTTAAGTTATTCTGCAACCCGTTTGCATTACTTATGGAGCAAAGTTCACAGGGATAAGTAAAAGGGTTAATTGGTTTTCACTTTGCTTGTCCTAAGCGTTAACAACTGTTTGGCTTCATATATAATCAAAAAGACACTGCATCTTACTTTGCCTTCTAATGATGTCATTTTTTGGATGCAGTGCAGTAAGATAAGATAATATTTACTGCCACTGAACCTCAAAATGGACACAATGACCTGAAGAAAAATAACGTGCACACATTCAATCCCCATAGTTGGCGTCTTTGACCTGACTCATAGGGAAATGCAGCCCGACCAAGAGAGGGTTGGGAACAGGATCCGGCCCAGGACAGATAGGGATATTAACAGTATTAATATTGAATAATCATAGATGAGTTTGTGAACTGACTTACAAGAACTAGCGTAGCTTTTGCAACACTACCTACAAAATCCATGCTTGACCGCCATAATTGGTACAGTCTGGGGAGGGAACCTCATACAACTAGGGCTGGGCAATATATTGATATTTTATCGATATCGTGATATGAGACTAGATATCTGCTTAGATTTTGGATATCACAAAAAAGTGATCTGGTATAAGTGTTTTTTCCTGGTTTTAAAGGCTGCATTAGTTAAGTCGTTTTCTGAACATACCAGACAGTTCTAGCTGTTCTATTATTTGCCTTTACCCACCTGGTGATTATATCCACATTACTGATGATTATTTATGAAAAATCTCTGTATAAATATTTTTGTAGCACCAATAGTTGTCCCTACAATATCATTGCAATATTGTTTTGGTAAAGAAAATAGTGATACTAGATTTTCTCTATATTGCCCAGCCCTACATATGACATGGCCATACAAATATTTGGTGGCCACACTCCAAATAGTGTGCTAAAAATGTACAAGATGATAGACAATGTGCCTTTGATTGAAACCGCTGTTACATTTGACATGCAGGCTGTATGGATGTATAGGGGTTTTGCCATGGTGGTTTGCCATGGTGGCTTAAGATGTTTTATTAAGAATGCATGAGTACATGCTGGTCTGTGTCCTCTGCAGTCTGCACACTTGAGTTTAATTTACCTTGAAGAGGAAAAACACATCTGGAGGGCAATGAGATTAGATGTGGCAACACTAGCTCAGGAGGTAGAGCAACCGGAAGGTTGCTGGTTCGATCCCCAGCTCCGCCTAGCTAATTGTCGAGGTGTCCCTAAGCAAGACACTTAACTGTTGGTGTATGCTTATATAGCGCTTTGGATAAAAGCACTATATAAATAATACCGTTCACCATTTATTAGCTACTTAAGCCTTTGTATCTCGCTGCTGGGAGTGTGTATGGATATTGGCAGCTCATATATATGCAACCTTAAAAAACAAAAGGAGCAGAACGTAGCAGCACTGTTTGCATGCCCGCTTTACCTCTCCTGGTCAGATGTTAAATACCTTGGTCGTGGGAAAGTGAGAGCATTAGGGTCACATGACCAAGGGAGGACACACAGATGCCCTTTAGTCAGTCTTTCCTTTGCTTTCCTCTGGCTCAGTGTCAGCATGTGCGGTCGACAGACTCAGTAGTTGAATATCCTCAGTTAATTGGGTTATATCCTCACAAGATGCAGCAGTATGGAACATAAGCACAAATAGTTCTCTTCATAGTTCAATGATTAGTGTTCAATGGAGATCCAGCTGTTGCTAATAGTATTGATATTTCATTCTGACATCTGCCAATGAACAATACAACAACAGCAAGGCCACTTTATTCTATTCCAAGACCACTTTGGATAGAATAGCCCCTTTTTATCTGTCCCAGAAGGACTTTCTATTTTATTGCATCTATACATGTTTGTGGATGGTCCCTGCTGTCCAGCATGTGTTTATCATAGGCAGCAGTCAGGCGATAATGATCTGGAACCGTGGGCTGGTCATGTGGTTGTAATCTGTGGTCATCAGATGACGTCCTACTGAAGAAGAGGAGCAGCAGTTATTTTTTCTTGGCCTTTTTGCATGCATGTGAAGCACAAGAAGATGCATTGCATATAAAATGTGTTCAAGAATAAACTTGATTGTCCCTATGTTTCCCCTTTCTGTGTATGTTGAGGGGGCGACAGTAGCTCAGGGGGTAGAGCGGTTGTCTGGCAACCAGAAGGTTGCTGGTTCGATCTCCGCCTAGCTAATTGTTGAGGTGTCTCTGAGCAAGACACCTAACCCGAACTGCTCCCAACGAGCTGGTTGTTACCTTGCATGGTTGACACCGCCGTCGGTGTATGAATGGGTGAATGTGAGGCAAATGTAAAGTGCTTTGGATAAAAGCGCTATCTAAATGCAGTCTATTTACCATTTGAATTACTTCATCTGTCAACTCATCTTTACCATTCACTGTCCTCCTCATCTCTCATTCCAGGTTTGGGGTTGGAAGACAGGCTTTCTGGAAGTGTTATTCAGTTCCGGTTCTCCTGGTGTGGCGACTTGAAGAGTATTCTTTGGCCCTGCGGGATACAATGGCGTTGCAACCAATGATGGACCATTTGCCTCCAGCCCTGTTGGAAGCCTGTGTGGTCCTAGGAGCCTCATCTGATAAGCTGAAGGAGCTCTACCAGGTACCTATGCAGGAGACACACTTCATCCTCTTATCCTCCTATGAAGTAATTTAGCAGGCTTTTTTATTCAATGACAGTGTTTGCAAAGCCGAATTTCCACCTAAAGTACCCAGAACTTTTAGTCCCAGGAACTTTTCAAGGAACTAAAAGGTTCCTTCAGCCCGTTGCTGTCTGCGTTTCTACCACAGTCTAAAAATCTGCAAAGATTAGGAAATCCGCTGACGTATGAAAAAGTTACAGCTGTTTTTACATGCAACTAACATCTCCAAAACATGGATGTATTAAAGAACGCTCCAAATGCACACCTACACACACACACACTTATCATAATCCCCATCATCCGCAAACTGCTATTCTCTACTATTTTACACTTGGATTAAAAAGTGAAACTTCATTTATAATTGAATCTCCTAAATACATCGGATACTTTGGTGAAAGGATGGAGCATAAGATCGTCTGCACTAGGCTATCCCTTTCCCTTCTTGAGTCAGGTCAAAGACGGAAACTGAGAAAATGCTGAATATTTGCGTCGTAACTGATGTAAATAGTTGACGATTTTGCTTGTCTGATTTTTTTTTTTCATGATGTTCATTCATTACATGGCTGATGTAAAAGGACCTTTAAAGGAAGCAAACAGATTTTATGAGCTATTTCAGAGTTTGATCGTACAATGAGAAATGTTCAGCACTGCAAGCCCCACCCCCAAAGTTCCAGAACTTTTGAAAGGGTTAGGGTTAGTACGACCCCAGACCCCCCGAGCAGGAATCTTTTGGGGTAAAATAATGTCCCCGGAAATTAGGAAAGTTCCTACAGTGGAAATGTGGCTTTAGTGTCCCAACTGTCCTATCTATCCTATTAAGAGGATATGGTAGATTACAGATCTGAGCTATATCATATTCTGGAAATCCCCTCAAATGTTTCCCTCCAAATTGAAGGCAACACTGCAAGTTCAAATAAGCTGTCGTACATTAACATTATTATGAAAGCATTTAGATTGAATTAATTTCCATAAATCTCCACTCCACTTCAGTCAAGACAACAGGGCAGCGATTGCAATGGGAGTGCAGAGCTCCCCCTGTTGGAGCCAGAGGTACTGCACATACTGGTGCCTCCGTTCTTCAGCAGAGGCCCTGCTCAGTGTGAGGCGGGGAGGTCGCTAGCGCGACGCAGACGTCCATTCATCAGGAAGAAGAAAGAGCGTGCACCACAAGCAGCAGCGGCGTCTGCCAGCTCAGGTGGGCGTGGTCTTTCTACCACTCTGGCCTGATGTTTTCTGTTGTTTTTGTTGCTTTGGTCCTGTAGCTGAAACAGTGCCATATGTCTGAACAACAAGCTTTTTACCTGTAAGCTGTGCACTTGGTGTGTGTGATGCTCAACAACAATCATCTGAAGAGCCGATAGGTGAACTCACTTTGGCTTCGCCTCTCCAATTGGGGAACAATCTAGTTTATTCATCTTAGCTGAGGATGCTTATTGGACCTAGATGCTCTTGATATATAATTAATGACTGGTTTATATGTATCTGTGTTTTAGTCCAGAGTGATCCTGGTGAGAGAACCGAAGGCGCAAGTGAAGACATCAGCGTTCCTAAAGATATTGACCTGAAGGCTCTGCCTCAGCTCTGTTTTCCTGGTGTGTACACACACAAACACACACACACACAGTGTATATGCACTGGTATACAGATATCTTATCATGTATATATTCATTTATTTAGATGGGCTTCAAGTCACCAATGAGCTGAAAGAAGAGCGATTCCACTTCCTGGTGTTCACTGATGTGTTTGGCAACCAGACCCATGGAGTGGTGATGCAGTATTATAGACTTATAATGGTATGTAAGAACACTCACTTCACTACAAAACTTCCCTACAAAACCCTTCATTAATTACATAAAGTATCACAATTTCTGCAATTTAGTTGTGTTGTTTTTTTTGTATTCGACAGGAAGGGACTACAATCTACCAGAATGGTCATGGCTCCTTTAACTCCACTAGACTTTACGTTGCCTATGGGTTCTGTCTGATATCCAAGTACCCTTACTACACAGCGCTGAAGGACTGTATGTCATGGTAGGAGCCCTGTGCACTACATCCACCAGGGTTCCTCATGCTAGTCAAGAGAACAGTGAGAACACGGTAGCGAGTGTCTTACCACCTGTACACAAAACAACAGTGTTGTGCCGTATGTACATGTGGAACCATTGGTAACTTGCAGTTTATGTGGTTGTCTCTTAAGTTAATTCCTCTCTCTGTCTCTGTGTGTTTGCTTTTCCAGTCTCCTAGTCCAGCTTAGGACTTGTCATTTATCGGATATGGAGGAGAGGGTGAAGGAGTTTACTGCTAAGCTTGCACTTGTCCCTATCCCACCCCCTGGACCGCTGCATGTGGTGAGATGCGTTGCTTATGAAAGGGGAAGTGTTTCCTGGTTTTGAATTGGATCGCGTCATCTTGTCTCTGTTTCACATAATGTCTGGGGCATGGTGCTGCAGACCAGAGTGGGAACCCCCCCCCAGGCTGCCCATACTGTCACAGAACCCAGGCTTTGGGCTGCATGGCAGTCTGAGCTAAGAGGCTAAGCTAATTGTAGTGTGTTCTGCTCTATGTTGTGCTTGTATCAACATCAAGTGATTAATTGGGTTGCTAAGCAGTGAGTTTGAATGTTTGTTGTGTAGGTCACTAACCTCACACTAACTCAGAGTAATGAATATTTGTTTGTAACAATAATTTGTCGAGTAGCACTGAAAGACCTCTTACTTAACATTTCTTTGGATTTGATATAACTATATATCTGTCAGTATGGCAGCATTCAAAAAGTAAATCTCACACACATTTTCTTGTTGAATTGTAAGCATGTCTGTTATGTATACAGGCTATGTGACGAAGCAGACGTTCTGTAATGATGACCAACCAACTGTGTGTTCCCCAGATGTTCTCTCTGCATCCTCTCAACATAGTGTTACCGTCCAGAGAGCAGAAGGACTGCCCCACTGTAGACCTAGACCTCCACATACCACTGCTCTGCTTCAGGCCTCCGCAGCTCCTTCAGGTGACATGCACGCACGCACACGCATACATATATACACACTCATACATATACATTTACATTGAGGGTATTTGGCAGACGCTTTTGTCCAAAGCGACTTACAATAAGTACATTTATCCAAAGAGAGTGAAACAACAATATATCGCTGACGGTACAGTAAGATTTCAATAGAACAAGTTTCAAGCACTCATAATTGCTAGGTTGACCCCTTGCTGGCAAAACAGCAAGATGCTACACAATGCTAAGTACTAGTTTTAAGTGCCAATATACATACAGTACATACATACAGTATATACACAGAGCTCACGCCTCAACCTGAGTCACTACCGACTCTATACTGAAGGGCTTTACATGCTTCCCTCTAGGTGCTGTCCTGTCTCCTGCAGGAACAGAGGGTCGTGTTGTTGTCTGCTGACTGGGCGCGACTCACTCTGGTGGCGGAGAGTCTGCTGCTGTTTCTAAAGGTCTGCTGGTTCCAATCATCATAGTCCTCTTGTAAAGTCATAGACTAAAAATAGCTGTGCACCGGCGTAGGTGAACAGGACAGGTTACCACGAACCCTCAGCAACCTCAGTAAATAGAAAAGGCCTGATATTATTTATTTACTCACTTGTCTCATCAATTAATTCATCGATCTTTCACGCAGTTATCTGACTATCTTGCAGCCCATGTCATGGCAGCAGCCCTATGTTCCTGTCCTGGCCAGGGGAATGCTGGACTTCCTCATGGCTCCTACTGCCTTCCTAATGGGCTGTCACAGCAGCCATTTTGAAGAGGTCGCTGCTGTGAGTACATACTAATGTAACTTAAATGGTTTAATCACTGCAATATGTTAAATGTACTGCAAAGCTTTGCGGTTGAGCCTGAGACAGATATATTGGTATTGTTGCAACATGTAATAATATATATGTAAATATACATGTTGTAATAGCTGCTAAATGAGAGGTAAAGTGCTGCACACTCAAAATGGCAGCGTATTGTGACACAAATGCACAAATAGTTTTTGCATATGAATTATGGAAGTGTTTCTATTAAACTTGAATTAAAATGACATGTCTAATAGAAAGCTACCATTTGGATAATAGGCTATAATATTATTATTCCTGAACATTTCTTCTCACTGTATTTGCAATGATCAAAAAACACAAATGGATTATGATTTCTGGTCATGGCCAACCCGTCTTCCTGTGGTCCAGGAAACGGATGATTTGATCCTCATCAATATCGACATGGGAAGCGTCTCCACATTTCAATGTGAGAACGTTGCTCTGCCAGAGATCCCTGTGGCTGCGGCAGAATGCTTCACACAAAGGTTCTGATTGGTTTGTTAGTCACTAAGAACATAACAACAGAGCCATTATGTGTAACATGGTTTGCTGGTCCGTTTTCTGCTGTCACGAAAGGCAGGTCAATACGCGCGTGTGTGTGGGTGTTTGTGCAGGTGTATGTCGCTGCAGCTCCACTTCCAGCTGTACCAGTGCCAGCAGGCCAGCTGCTCAGACATCAACGAGCAGAGAGCCCAGAAGAGGGCGTGGCAGAGCAGCCTCAACACGGACATCCAGAGGATCGCGCTGGAACTAATCGTCAACATATTCAGGTCTGTTTGCTTCTGTGACCTCGTATCAGCCATGAGAATAGGCTGTGGTACGAGTTCTGGTACTGTGGTGAAATTATACTGTAATGAGAAATGATAATACAAAATCAATGGTGTATGAAAGACTGCTGGAATGCGCTTCTTTTTTGTATTTTATGTTATATTATTTAGAGAGGTTTTATTGATGTTTAGACATTCCTTATAAAAGCTAAGTCTGTTAAACAACGTATGCAACTGTTTCAATGTTTTGTGACTTCCAGGGACGTGAGCAGCCATCTTAACTTTGAACACAGAGTGTTTAACAGTGAAGAGTTTCTCAAGACCCGAGAGCCGTCTGAACAGCTTTTCTACAAAATGGTGAATCATTTGTTTTTTTATTATTTTATCTTATTTTTTTTAAAGAAAGAGAACATGCATTTAGCCAGAGCCAGAACATCACATGAAAAACTCTTTTGTGTATAGTCCCCACGTTCTTGATGCTTGTCCTGTGCTGTAGGTTTTGGAGACCCACATATTTCACTCCTTTCTGAAAGACCGTCTTAACAGGAAGATGGACGCTTTCGCTCGCATGGAGCTCCACACACGCTCAGAGATGCAGAAGTCAGTTACATCCTTACCGTTCTCCTCTCCACACACCAAAGCTCAAGCAGAAGCTGAACTTTCTCTCGTCCTTGTCTTCATATTAAATCCCGTGCAGACTCACTTATCTGGTCCATTTAAATTGATCAGCTGAACAAAAACCAGGTCAAAAACCTCGGGCGGGGGCTGAATAAATAGACCCCACACCGAAAAATACTATCTCCGCTCCACAATGACTTTTGGTGTATTTAGGCATGTCGCTTGGTCTGGTCTTTGCCTAACACCAATAATAAGATAAGATAACACGAATCCAACATTACTAATACTAAGTTATATTAATAATTGAGTATAAGGGTATAATAATGAATGACTATTAGTGTGCCGATGTATTTCCAAACCCTGAATAAATATGAAGTCAAATTGTCATTCCCAGACATAGGTTTTTTTCCCCTTCTTCAACTCATATTGCTGGCCATGTAGGATGAAGTGCATGGTTGAGACCCCACGCAGGCCCACCATGCAGGAGATCCAGGCCCGCAGGAACAGCTGCCTTCCCGAGGCCACGCTGAACAAGAGGCTGGGCATGAGCCTCCCCAACCTCGGGGACAGCCGACCAATCGCCTTCCAGAGACAGACCTCCCTCACCAGGATCGTTGTACATGACCCCAGTGAGACTCACACAGGCACACAAACACACACACCCTGTTTTGTTGATGGTTTATTTATTTATTTGCAATGTTCTAGTTTTTTTAAGAGGAAATCTGTTGGGATTTCATGCCTGTCAGTGCACACAGCACACAGTAAACAGAACAGAACATAACATAACAATTCTTGTGTTAAGTGTGACCTCAATCCTATTACATAATCTGCCTGTTTGAATGGTGTACATAACAAAAGTATAAAGACATGTCCTCTTCGTTTTCCTATTTCCCCATCGTCTCTTTCTCCCTTAGTTTTGCGGAGTCCTCCAGAATCCATGAGAGTCTTCAAGCTCCCAGAGTTCCCCTCTTCCCTGTCGCTCCATTCCATTCAGAGGTTCTACAATGAGCTCATCCTGCAGCTTGGCAAGGCCATCTTCTGTGTTCCTCCCGAGAACTCTGCTCTGCTGGCCAGGTACACAATGACTTTACCCCCAATGTGCTCCTCCCTGGTGAGTAGGTTTGGTAGCAGGATGTGCAGGCTGCTACTGGACCCTCTGGGGCTGATGCTTGGTTCCGGTGTTTAATCATTGGTTTTATGTTTAATTATTCCTCTGCTTTGCTCTGGTTGGGAGAAATGTACTTTCTCTGTTAAAAAAAGACTCTTGATTCAGCTTGTTAGTATCACATTTCATCATGAAGGCTCATGTACATTCAAAACAATCAATGTACAGAGAATGAGGTCACCATTTTTTAGTGTAAGGGGTAAGCTGACGCTGGCGTTCATCATCATTTGGACTGAGCCAGGGGTGTCCAACTACGGCCCGCGGGCCAACTGCGGCCCGTGGTCCATTTAATTGGCCCGCAGTAAATTCTAAAAATATAATGGAATATGGCCCACACATGAAACTTGCACTTGACTGTATTGTACTTCTTAGTAAAACCCATTAATGGAAAGCTATGATGTAGGCAGTTTTTTTCTTTAAGCATATTCAACTATCAAGCATAATTTACCTACATTTGATTGATTTTGCTAACTTTAATACACTAGAGGTGAGGTGATGTACCTCACCTCTAGTGAGTGGCCCAGACCTTCGTACATTTTTCTGAATGTGGCCCTCAGTGAAAAAAGTTTGGACACCCCTGGTCTAGAGCCTAGTGAAGACAAGCTTATTCTCTGTCCTTTCACCTAGACATCCTA
>OMKP01032472.1:0-12986 GCA_900302375.1 Bathygadus melanobranchus
ACCCTTATTGATGGCCCCAGCCACGGTGGAGCCGCTAGTCTTCCATAGAGGCCAATGATTAGAGCCCTGTAGCTGCTCCAGACAAACTGCACACCACAATGCCACGGCGCGCGCTTCTTCCGCCAAACACGACGCCATCTTGTTTCTTTTATTTGTATTATTGTTTCATGAAACCAACCTCATCTTCCGGTTTCTCCGTTGCTTCTAGGCGACCGATGACTATGCTCTACTTAGAGTCGACAGCCGAATCAAAAGCAGCCAAATGTCTCTGGTGAGTTCCGCGGTTCAACGACTGTCGCTAACTTTCTCCATACATTTACATTTAGAGCATTTGGCAGCTTTTCTCCAAAGCGACTTACAAAAAAGTAACACATTTGTCGAAAGAATATTGTATTATATATATTATATTATTTATACATTGTATTATAGTGATAGCCATTTTGAAATAATGTTTTTGTAATGTTTGTGTTACGATTTGGGGTGGAAGGTGCTTCACATGTGTTAGTGTACTTTTGTATGTCAGCGTGTCACTTAAGTACATTTGTTTTAGACTCTTGCTCTACTGCATTCCAATGTAGATATTGACCTCGTTGTACATAGCGATGTCTATCTTGAACCTGAACCTGATATCTTGGGCGGCACTAGCTCAGGAGGTAGAGTGGCTGTCCGGCAACCGGAAGGTTGCTGGTTCGATCCCCGGCTCCCCCTAGCCAAGTGTCGAGGTGTCCCTGAGCCTAACTGCTCCCGGCGAGCTGGCTGTTGCCTTGCATGGTTGAATGAACGGGTGAATGTGAGGCAATCTAAAGCGCTTTGGATGAAAGTGCTATATAAATGTAATGATTGCATGATTACTTAAATACTTTTTCACAAAAACACAGCCCTGTTTAATTATATTTTGAATTACAATTGTAGGAGGCAACCAAAAACGTGAAGGACGATACTTGAGCGCCGACTTGTGGACTATTGGGGCACTGCACTATACGAGTCACGCATGAGACTCGCCTATAGTTGCTTGGCCCACGCCATGCATTGTGTGCAGCGTTATTTTCCAGCACATTAACGTCCCCTTCCTCTTCATTAGCAGGAGCGTCCCATGTACAAAGGCAGCCAGTCCACCCTGTGCGGGAAGTGGGGCCCCACGACGGGCGTAGAGGTGGACGAGCTGGGGCGGCCCGTGCTGTGGCCCGACAACAGAGAGGGCATCAGGAGGACGGAGGTGGACGGGGAGCGGGAGGAGCGACGGAGGAGGGTGGAGTCGTACCTGAAGAGCAGCAACATGTCACTGGTATTTGTCACCTCCCGTGGAGGTCTGAGTTGTAGGGAAGATCAGTTTTGGTTGTGTGGTTTTGGTCCGGGAAACCTCCCATGCCCACCATTCAAAGAATGAGGGTCCGTAATCTTAAACCCACTGTAATGCATGTCAAGAGATATGTATATATATATATTTACACAAACTTCAGTCGTGGGAGTATGTTAATCAATGTGCATACCGGTATAGCATTTACCAAACAAAAGCCATGTTTAATGGCAAGTGCTGCTGCTGCTGCTGCAACCAAGTAACAACAAAACCAGGGTTATAAGTGGATGGTTTCACCTAAAACTATGCTATGCTTTTCTTAGGTAGGGCTATAATCCTGGTCCAAATCATGAATGCACACAGTTAAAAAGTAGGATACGATGTAAAGATGGACTCAAGCTGCCCGCTATAAGTTAGGAATGCTATTGCGTTAATGGTTATCCACTGGCGGTTTTGGGTTATGTCCACTGGCTACTGATTGTAGCCAGTAGCTACTGATTGCCTGGCTACTGATTGCCTGGCTACTGATTTAAAGCCTGAACCTGAATAACCTCGCCCCTAAATGAAATAAGTCTTCCAGAAGTGCACCAGAAGGCTTTATTATTTTATTTTTTTTACATTTTGAAAAAGAAAAACCAAATGATAATCTTCCTTTGCTCTCCGCCAGGACTCTGGCCTGCCTTCCTCACTGGTTCCCCTGAAGCCACAGCCGGACGACGGCCTGGGCCCGCAAGAGCAGGACCCCGGCAGCCCCGCGAGGGAGGGCGGCACACAAATTGAGCCGGACTGGGGACCGAATCGGTCGATGCCCGAGGAGGGGGATGAGGGCGACAGCAGCAACAGCAGCTTCCAGATCTCTGAGGCGCTCACCAACCACTTCTACTACAGCAACGGCGTGCTCAGACCCAAGCCCCACTCCAACGCTATCCTGCTGCACCCCAGGGGTCAAGTCATCTAGAGTTGCAGCTCCTTCTAGTCGCCAGGGTGACGGCGCCCGCTAGCCCTCAGGGCCTCGTGGATGGCCGGCTGGGTGCCTTAACAAATTCTGAATGTTTTCCTACATTCCTACTCGTTCCTAAGACTTTAACTCCAATGGAAATTATTAGTGTATGAAAACCAGAAACCCTTCCATTGCCCGTAATGGGCCATATGACCAAGCATTAGCCCAATTGTTGGCCATGGTGATGGTTGGTGCATTGGTTACTACTTCTAGCAACTTTTGTTTGTTTGGATGTTCTGTTGAGTTAATTAAGCTGCACTTTGAGGTCTGATATGTTAACAGCTTCTGTAGCATATATCCCTGGTACTCATCATTTTACCAAACACTTGTTTTCGGAAAGTATTTACTGTGGTGTTGGTTATAGCTGTGCAAGACCTAACAAAGGGACTTTGATTTGGTTAATGTAAAGAGACCATGGACGAGTGCCAAACGTCCTCAGCCTACCTGTGTGCGTCCCTCTGGATTACAGTCTGCTACATCGTGTTGGGAGTTTCTACGTCAGCCGCTGGACGCAGAGAGCAGGCAAGTGTATCTTCATAGCCCCTTTTCACTGTTCATTCCAAAGGGCTTGATAAAAGGGCCCAGGTTCAGATCGGCCCCATAAACCTAAGCCCTCAAATGGGCATGGGGGGGGATAACCTGATGATAGTGCATGTTTAGCCTGTGGGTGCGGATGCCTCGTAGCAGTGCTTCACTGGTGGCTGTGAGGTTACTGTGTCGAGTGTGGCTGTTTGCAGCATTATTTATGTCCTGTCGAGGATGAAGAGGAGTTAAGCAAGTGTCTGTTGGCAACTGAGTTATCTTTCTATGCTTCCACGATCAGACAGGACACCGTGGAGCACTGAGCTATCAGGGTTTGGTTACGACCATCTAAGGTCATACGGACTCCCGAGATACACTTTTGTAAATATTGTGTTATGCAACTGAAAGTGTGACGTCACTGATGGCATTGAAATGTTTACTCAAAAGTATAGCAATGACAAAAATTGTAAATGTTTATTTTTTAGTTCAAAATGTTAAAAGAACTGTTGAGGGCAATAAAATGTGAAAACCCATTGTGTACAGTCTTTTACAGTATTTCTATATTATGGACATTTGGTTGCTTTCTGGATGCTTGACTATTTGAGTTGAGGATATTGCTAATATAACAAAACAGTAATCAACAGATCTAAGCTGGACACTGATTGTGTGGTAATGTGGTGAAATTGGTCATTAGGCACCACATTGAAGCCACGTCATGTGGCTTTTTGAACTAGCCTGACAATCCTGAATTTCTATTTCGTTTCACTTCATAATTCTGTCTGAAGTTTCTTGTTTCTTCTTCTGGCTGAACTGTTATGAGAATGGGCGGGGTTACTTTCAACTTAACCAATCACAAAACAAGACTTTTTCAAATCTGCTTCAATAGCAGAATCCATAGACTTTCAAAACACATCACGTTTTCATTTTCACTGAAAAAAATCATTCCCACTGATAGTGAATCACATTGTAATCTCTGCAGAAATAATGGCAACATGATTTTTTTTAACCATATCGTTCGGCCTTACTGGATAGCATCAGCTCCGCCCCGCCCCCCTCCAACCAAAACTCTAATTCCGATCTCACATTCTGTGAGCTGTGTATGTCACCATACCCGGTGAAACACTAATAGAGACGTTACCAAGGAGAAGAGAATATCCCTCCCCAGGACGTCCACACATCCTAAGAATCCACTTCCAGACGTTCTCCCTCGTGAGATTCCGCACGGGAAACAGGTTGTGTTTCACCAAAGACGGCGCTGTCCATTTCATGTCCATTCAGTGCTGATGACTGAACTCAGTGCTTAGCGAATGAGGGAAGTATTCTTTGTGAGTCCGTTGGTGAGTGCGGAGGTTGCTCCGCTGGGAGAAGCACTTCCCACATATGGCACATGTGTACGGTTTCTCCCCTGTGTGAATCCGCTGGTGCATCTCCAGGTGACTGCTGCGATCGAAGCTTTTGCCACAGAACGGGCATATGAACCACTTCTCCCTCACGCGACAGTTCTTCAAAGCCCTGAGTTGCATTAGGTCGTACTGACTGCTTGGACAATGTTTATCTGCGGGCACCAGTCCCATGACTTGGACCTCCATAGGCTGTCCTGGCTGTGCCTGACTTATCCGATCTATGTACCCTGAGTCGGATGGATTATTGTCAAGACTGTCCAGTGCATTTTGAATTAACTTCATTTCCTTGTCCAGACTTTCAGAAAATTGCTGTGGTCTGAAGATACAATCCAAGTCGTCCGTGTCATCGCTGTCTGCGATGGAAATGGATGACCATTGCTGACTGTCCTTATCTTCTGTAGCACCGTCGGCTGCTTGGGAGTCCACCTCGGCTGGCGTGTGATTGGATGCGTAGTCGGCGCTGTGTTCCGCGTCCTGCGGCGGAACAGCCATTTGGATAGCATCCTCTATGGCTTCTTCCTTTAGTTCAGCGACACCCAACTCTACGGCCTCTTCCTTTAGTTCAGCGACACCCAACTCTTCGTCATCCTCATGGTGCCCTGACCCATGGAGTTCCAGCTGTCTTTCTTCTCTTTGTGTGGCCGCCGGTGTGGAGATGCTTTCCAGTGGATCCGCCGTCTCTCTGACATTTGGCAGTGATTGTTTTGTTTGAATCAATACGATAATGGGCCCTGAGAAGAGGAGAATCACATTTTCTTCAAATTAGACATGAAAAGACACACATAAAGTAGAAGTTATGAAGATCAGTGGTTCTAATCTCATAAATGTTATACAGCTACTCCAAATCTACTCCATTTATTTTAAGTGTCTACAGATATAGCAAGATGCAGCTCTCAGCTATGAGTAGACTGAAAATATTCATTAAAAATCCATAGTTGGATATGAGTATTTGTGACTTAACAAGCATTAGATGTTAAACATTAATAAAAAGCATCAGCTCAGATGTCCATACCGTTAGCATCGTGTTTTTTCTGTAGATGATTTGGTTGCTGTGATGTCGGAGCCGAGGGGTGAGCGGACGGTTGCGTTTTAGAAATGAGTTCAAGCCTTTCCTTTTCCATCATCATTACCTTGGTTTTTAGAGATTCGATTTCATTCTCTCGTTGGCGTACCTCAAGCTGCACAAATGCGAAGGCATCGTCCCACAATTTACTTATCTCTACGATTGCAGTCTTGGCTAGCATATCCATGACTGAGGATAGCTTGCTTTGAAATACGACAACGTTTGCCATGTTTTCCTGGATGAGCATTTCCGCCCGATCGGAACCTACCAAAGAAAAGGAACAAATTCTATATAAATGGTAAACGGTAACAATATTACTATAAACTAATAGTTAGCAACAATAGCCCTGACGCGACGACCGACTTCCGTACATAAGATGCATTCAGGCTAATGCCATGATCACGTGACACATCCCAGACGGTATCATTGGTGGGACAAAAGGTTTCGCTTAAATTTATTTCGCATTACGGTAGTTACGGCTAAATGAAACAATGGTGAAAGTGTGTTTAAATACATATATTGATTTTAATATGCAACAACGGCAGCACACTCAAATGACTCCATCCGTAGAATAATTTATAATAATATTAAGTCACCACAATTAACTGACATATCTTCTGATTACAAAACAACAGTTTGAGGGAACACAAGAGCACCGAACTCAGAAATAGGAAGTGCAGCACCTCTGGTGAAGAAAGAAGAAAGAAATTGGTCATTGCAATGGCTCTTTCTGATTGGCTAAAATGTGCCAGGGTTATTAATCTAGTGTTTAGTGACAAAACTGTTGTACTGGTTTATTGGTACTGTCCCTGAGGTTTAACTTAACTTAAATCCCTGATTGGCGTTTGACTCGTTTAATTAGTCTTGTGTGCATACAGTGTGCATGCAGCTTTTATACCTTCCAATCTATATACTTTTATTAACACTTCCCAGACTTATTGGATGCCAATTGGATAGTATTATCTCAGTACAGACTGGCCTTGCTTCATACTGGAGAAACTACCTGAACACTTCTGAGAGCAGGGACCTGTTCCAAGAAGCTGCTCAGGAAAACACTTTAGTCAGTTATTTCAGTTTGGGAGATGACACTCACTCTGTATCTGATAGGTAAACGTGCGTTCATGGCAGTCTTTATAAACCATCACGATTCACACAGAGAATAAGGACAGATTATGGATGTTGACTGAGATATTACTGTACTGCAGCCAAAAAAGACATCCTGGTTATGACATACAAGGATATCTGCATGTATAGCCTATATGATAAAGTAACACAGAAGCAACAAACAAAATGAAAGTTGACGTAGCACTGTAGCACAGCTGTAGATGAAAAAGATGTGGTATACAGTATTAAATATGCAACATGCGTACAGTAGTCATGAGAATTGGGGACTTTTCTACTGTACTGCTTTATAAATTAACAGGGGCTTGGGGATTTATGCCCCTAAAAGCAATGGAATTCGAATCGAATTATTTTCTGTGCATGTTAAAGGAGTACTCCTACATACCTCGTGACACTAGTGCACAGGAGAACAATGAGCTGTGAGCTGTGTTACAGGACATGAAGCACAGTTTATATACAACACAGGTGTATAATGAATGTAATTTGAAATGTGAGGTTTAAGAAGTTTAAAGGTGCTGCATACGTTTTAAGGGATATTATTTGAGTGTGATTTGTTATAAATGGCATAGGTATCCGTCAGCCTTTACTGAGTGAAATGCACTGTGAGAATATCTGTTTTGCGTTGACTGCGCCTGCCTCTGTATGTTCCAATTTAGTTTTTAGATCGGTCCTAAAATCAGGGCATCTCTGCCCCCATTGGTTCAGAGAATCAATCATCTTGCCTGTAAATCACAGATACGTGAATGCAACACTTCTCAGTGGCGGAGAAACACAGGGAAGGAGCAGAGCGGGAGGGGATGTTTTTTGGTAGTTTAATTTCTCTTCTGCTCGGTCTTGAAGAGTAAAGTACAAATTCCTTTAATATGGTTTCACCTTCTTCCCCCCACTGGTCTTGAGGAGTTGATCAGACCTCTAATCTCCAACCCCCCCCCCCCCACACACACACACACACACACACTGGTCTTGAGGAGTTCAGGATCAAGCATTTGGGGGGTTGGTAGTTGCCCTTCATTTGTGTTACAGTAAAACAATGGCTCCTCCACAGAGCAACTGGTCTGTGTGCCGGTATCACCCAGGTGTCACATCCCGTTTGTTCAACCTAGAAAGGGTGTAGGCAGTACGCAATTGGCTTTTTCAAATAACGGTCATCCAATAGGAAATACAGCGGCCGCAGCTTTGTGCATTGTATAACCTAGAGAAGATGCAACGATTGGAAGACCTCCGATAACCCCGCCCATGTCATGTTTTGTAATATTTTTGTACGTGAGAAATGAGGCCATTCAGATGAGTAAGAGGGTCAACCATGTACGATTAGTAAGAGGGTCAACCATGTACGATTAGTAAGAGGGTCAACCATGTAGCAGGATGGGGCCGGTTGTTGGGCAATCCTGCAGGAGCCCGAGAATAAATGACTGAATATTGCGCCTTGACTCTTTGATTGGAATGAATCCTCGACAGTCTTGTAACTCTCAAATCCTATCTACAGCAGCTTTACATAATGCCAAAATATGAGAGGATATAAACATGTTTGTTGCCAACCATTTAAAACCAATTACATGTATGATAGAATCCATTGCGGCAGGTGAGAGCAGGGTGAACAGAACCTGATAAATGCAGCAGGTTCTGAGCAACTCTATCGGAACAGAGTTTGCTCCAACCTTTGGAACAAAATATTCTTGGAAATCCAGCTTTCTGGAACAGGTGCCAGGTGCCAACCAAACCAAGCTTGCAAACTACAATATTACAGCCACTCTGTTAGTCTTATAAGAAAACCTCTAATTATTAGTCTATTTAGTAGTTTATCATAGTACATATACAGTATATATATTTATGAAAAATTGTGGTCTGAAACATCAGCTCAACTCAAGTTCATCAACTTCAGTTTCCATGAAAAACAAAATTGAGAAAATAGAAAATAGTCAAAGCTTGACCGTTCCCTTTTAAAGTGACAATGTGTAAGGTTTGTGCCTCTATTGAAAAAACATTGCAACCGATTTTTGTCTGAACGTAGAGGGACTACGTTGCTGAGGTTGCCAGCACGCACCCAATAACCAGCAGCCAAAGCCAACATCCTAGTCACGTCAAAACTCAGATGTCAGAACTCAGTTCATTTCTTTCCACCCCTCAAATTCGCCAATATTAATCCTGGTTGTACCCCTCTTTGTCGTTTGCTTTCTTATACCTGCACCGAGGTATTTGAGCACAACTAGTGCCATGTGGAAGGATACGCTAGTGTCTGTAATTATATACGCCTCTATACACACCGTGGAGTAACTACACGTAAACAAGATATACATACGTATATATATATATATATGTGTATATATAACTTGGTGATACATACACAAATATATATAGCAGGTACAGGGTGAAATTTAATTTAAGGGATTGTAGCTAGTTGTAGCTATGAGCAAGTACGACAGCTCTATCTAGATCATTTGACTTTATAAAATAATAAATATATTAGTAAATATTACACATTGTCACTTTAATAACGCAACTTAGAATTTTTGAAAAATGCTAAGCAGATTTTCATCCTATGCTCCATGATTCTACCAAGCTTCAAGTTTTTCCATTGACTTGGCCCACATGACGGCCTTCTGCGGGAGGATCAGTGGGCCGTCTTCTGGTGGGACTTGAGGCTGGAGCGCTGCGTGAAGCACTTCCCGCACGCCGTGCACTGGTGGGGCTTCTCCCCGCTGTGCACCACGGCGTGCCGGATGAGGTTGCACTGCTTGGTGAAGCTCCGGCCGCACTGCAGGCAGCTGAACGGCTTCTCCCCCGTGTGGCGCCGCAGGTGCTCCTCCAGCTGGCAGAAGCGCACAAAGCTCTTGTCGCAGTAGGTGCAGCAGAACCTCTTGTCCCCGACGCCGCCACTCCTCCACGACAGAGCCCTCATCCGGGCCTTGGCCAGTGCCACGTTGCCCCGGCTGTTGCTACAGTAGCCCAGGTGACTCCCTGGCACAGACGTGCCCTGGCTGACGTCTCTCAGTTCCGCAGCAGCCGCCCTGTATGACTGCTGCTGTTGTTGTTGTTGTTGTTGTTGCTGCTGCTGCTGCTGCTGCACCAGCTGTAGACTGGACCCACTGTGGTGAGCCTCGCCTTGCGCAGCCGCGTGCGCTTGCTGCAGTCGTTTGTAACTTAAGTTCCTGGCGCGCCTCTTTGCCCGCGCGGCCGTCAGCCGGTTAGCCAAATGCAGTTTTCCCGCCGAATGCACCGGCGGCCCAAGGTCTACGCTGACGTAGCGAATGGCCGGAAGGCCGTTTTTGAACAGCGAGGGACTCTGCTCGTACTGTGGTCGCGTGGCTCTGTACGAGAATCCCGGATCGCCTGGGCCGACATCGTCGGGGCTGCAGTCGGCGGGCGCCCAAGGCTGTCTTTCAGCCTCCTCCTCCTGGAGGAACGCGCTACCCGAGCCGATAGCGGGGGCCATCACCTTATTGGGCCCCTCCCGCTTCACGGCGAGCTGGTCGTGGATCAGCTGCTGGTGCTCCTGCTCCGGTAGTGGAGGGAAGGCACCCGGCCCGCCGCTCAGCGAGGGCAGGAGAGGCGGGCTCTCAGAGTGATAGTGCTCTGTGAAGTCCTCGGAGACGAGAGGCTCAGCCCTGGTGCCTGGACATAGAGACAGAAGAATGGGCAAGTGCATGAGAGAGGGGGAGGAGGTTTTACACAATGTACTGGGTTGTGGTTAAGTAGGTGCCGTTCACCAGCAAGGGGTTAACCTAACAATCATGACTGCTTGAATCTTGTTCGATTCAAATCTTATGGACAGAAACACCTGCTAAATGCCCTAAATGTAAATGTATACACATGGGCTCCAGTAAAAAGGTCAAATTGATCTGACAGATTGATTTGCCAGAGTAACACCAGATACACCAGAAATGTGTCATGTGTCTACCCTCAGAAGTCATCATCGTGCTTTCCAGCAATACCTTATGTTTTCCACGTGGAAGACCATAGAGTGTATACAGGGAAGCAGGAGGGACAACTTGAACTCCTTGTGACTCACTTTGCTCCTGGTGTCCGTCGTTCCATACTCCTTCCTCCGTGCCTTCTTCTTTGATCGGTAGGACATCCACCCGGTTCCTGGACTCCAGATCTACGCGCTACACAACAATACACAAGGTTCCCACACCTTCTTAAACATCAAATCCAAGGACTTGTTGAGGACTTTCCACAGGCTCATTCCCTCAAATTCAAGGACCCAACAAGCCTTAGTTTGAGACATGGATCAAGGTTAATTACTGTTATAAGTTACAACACTGATTATTTTTGAAGGCTTGAATGTGTGAACACTTCTGAATTGTGTGAATACTGATTATTTACTAACATTAAGTAAAAAAATATCAAAAGAACTTCAATTTAATAATAATAATGCATTTATTTTGTATAGCGCTTATAATCTATTCTTCAACAAAATATATCAATTCAAGCACTGTCAATAAACAATGTTTATTTGGGATGTCTATTTTCAAAAAACTTTCAAGGCCTTTTTCCCTCAAATTCACAAACTCATGGATTTCAAGGACCCATGGTAACCCTAAAAACTAAACACTGAAACACATATTGTAACTAATCATATGGTTCGGCATACTTGCCTCACTCCCTCGTGATTACATGAGGGATTAAGACAGAAATGTGTTAGTACTCAGTTATTCAAATAATAACAAAGATGAGAGCATGAAGCGTGGATAATCATGTCAACGATTATTACCTGCAGGCCTTGCATTTGATCAAGAGTCGACTCTCTGCCCCAAGATACCAAATCCACGTCTTTGTTTGAGATGTCTTTGACCAGTGGAGAACATATTTCGGTGACAGAAGCGTCAAAACCTGAAGAAAACAACAGACAAACACAGTGTTTACCTTTTCGAGAGCACACGCATAGAAACACGTTGTTTTTCTCCACAATAGAGATACTTGTAGGCCTAGTCGTTGACGAAGCGATCTATTGCACGACTAATCAAATTCTCAAAATGAGTCCTGGTGAGGTGAGAATGAGCTGTGGACTGCAGCTGTCCGCCTTCATAAGTAGTTATACTTTCAATAACATTGAAAGTATAACTTTCAATATTATCCAAGAACTCACCTGGCAGTGTGTCTTATGTCTATATGTGGAAGGACATATACCTAGGAGTAGGTACCATCTCCCTACTATAACATTGTGTGTAGGTCTATGCATAGCCATTGTGAGCCATGTGTGGGCATGGTCCATAAATTCAACTTGAACTCCTTGTGACTCACTTTGCTCCTGGTGGCCGTCGTTCCATACGCCTTCATCCGTGCCTTCTTCTTTGATCGGTAGGACATCCAATCGATTCCCGGACTCCAGATCTACGCGCTACACAACAATACACTATATTGAAACAACATTTAGCACACGCTGGTATACACAAGGTCTGGCAGACCACAACAAGTGTCTGCGCAAGTCATTAGTTATTGAACCACACTGACATTTAGCTTGTACATGCCTTACATGGTAATAAATGTATTGTAGCTAAACGTTTGCTTAGGCATAATTGTCTTCATTGGTCATGTTCGGGTTGACTTAGTAAACAGAATGCATTAACTGCTAGCCCCGCCCCCAAGAGATGAGTGACACATCGACAACGATTACCTGCAGAGCTTGGATTTGCTCAATTGTCGACTCTCTGCCCCACGATACAGTATCCCCCTCTTTGTTTGAAACGTCTTTGGCCAATGGAGGACACATTTCGTTCACAGAAGTGCTAAAACCTGAAGTAAACAACAAACGAGCAAAGTGTTTACATTTCGATAGCGCGCACACACACACACACACAGCAACGCGATTGTACACAGCATTTTAATGCTCGTACCTTTTTTCTTTGCTCGAATCCTCGACCTTTTGAGCTCTGCCTCAATCACCTCACACTTCTTTTTAAGGACATAGATATCATGCTGGCTCTGAGTGATTTCCAAGCGTAATACTGCACAACTGTCGTCCACACGTCTGTTTATTTCAGCGACTGCTGCCTTGGCTAAAATCTCCATGATGGACACCAGCTCAGTCTGAAAACTGCAGTTCTCCATCTTGTTACACGTGTGTTTTTTTCACAATAGAGATACTTGTATGCGTTTACGGAACGGTCGATTGTACGATGAATCGTTATGAAACAAAAATTCACAAAAGTAGTGCTGGTGAGGTGAGAATGAACAGCGTACGAAGCGGTACAATGGAGGTACGCGTTCAGACGTACGCGGCGGAAAAAAACTACAGGCTACGCCTGTCCGACCCCCTCTGATGACGTTGACTGAATACCACAAGGTCGCTAATATATTCGCAAGGCAAATTGTCACAGCTACCGTTGGGACATTGACGGATCGATCGATCGATCGATCAATTAAGAAATCATAAGTTGTGCCACTCGGTAACAATTCTTTTGGGGTTTCAGTCCGTATTAAAACTCAAGGGCTGCAACTCTCCAGACTGGAATACAGACTCATAGACTGTAAAAGCATTATAGAATTCAGCGCGAAATGTATTGGTAAATGGAATATGTATTCATATAATCAAATACAAAGGATGTCAAGTTTCATGTTGTTATTATTTTTATTTGA
>OMKP01032478.1:0-13779 GCA_900302375.1 Bathygadus melanobranchus
GGACTGTGCTCCAATAGGGACTGTGCTCCAATAGGGAGCGTGTTCTAATAGGGACTGTGCTCCAATAAGGACTGTGCTCCAATAGGGAGTGTGTTCCAATAGGGACTGTGCTCCAATAGGGAGTGTGTTCCAATAGGGAATGTGCTCCAATAGGGTGTGTTCCACTAGGGACTGTGCTCCAATAGGGGGTGTGTTCCACTAGGGACTGTGCTCCAATAGGGGGTGTGTTCCAAAAGGGACTGTGCTCCAATAGGGGGTGTGTTCCAATAGGGACTGTGCTCCAATAGGGAGTGTGTTCCAATAGGGACAGTGCTCTAATGGGGAGTGTGTTCCAATAGTGACTGTGCTCCAATAGAGACTGTGCTCCAATAGGGAGTGTATTCCAATAGGGACTGTGCTCCAATAGAGACTGTGCTCCAATAGGGACTGTGCTCCAATAGGGAGTGTATTCCAATAGGGACTGTGCTCCAATAGGGAGTGTATTCCAATAGGGACTGTGCTCCAATAGAGACTGTGCTCCAATAGGGAGTGTATTCCAATAGAGACTGTGCTCCAATAGAGACTGTGCTCCAATAGGGAGTGTGTTCCAATAGGGAGTCCACTTGAGGGTGCGCCAATAGGGAGTGTGCTCCTACAGGGACTGTGCTCCAATAGGGACTGTCCTCCAATAGGGACTGTGCTCCAATAGGGACTGTCCAGAGGAGATTCAGCAGAAAGACAGAGAAGGAAAGCAGAAGGACCAACAAAAAAAAGCCAATAGAGCACCACTAGCTAGCAGTAGAGAAGATTACCATAGTGGACTAAACGAATGAATGAATTCATTTGGTATCCACTAGTCTCCACTATCAATGAATGAATGGATTGATCCATGAACCAGTCAACCGACTGATCTGATCGATTCATGAATCCATACATTATATAATCTCAATAAATTTGATATATAATTGAAAACCTGTATGTACCTTCCCTTCGGAAACCCAGACACCCTGCATCTGCTGCTGCTCGATGGAGTCCTTCAGGCTGCTGTACCAGGCGTCGTTGGCTGAGTTCAGATGGATGGTTCCTGGATGGATAGATTGAGTCTGTTCTCGATATGATGACCAGACTGAGGCGTGGAAGAGGTGAAGAGATGCACAGCGAAATCCTGTCCTTTGACTAAGGTCCTCCTCCCAGGCCCTAGAAGTGTTGTTAACTACGCGGTGATCACGAGACTTTGTACTGTCAAGTTTATGATGTTGATGAACTGGTGAGTATGATGATTGATGTATTATGTGTTGTTACTGTCTATGGAGCAGCCTATGGAGCATTGGTATTGTAGCCCTGTCTGGTTTCCTTCCCTGCACCCTCCCACTCCATGTGGAGCCCCTTTGATGTTATTATTATCATCAATTTATTCATGATGTGTCAAGAACTCGTCTTAAGCCCCTGCCCCAAAAATATCTGTGTGCCGCACTGATGTTCAGTGTGTGTAGGCTATCACATCAACCAGTGAATACGTGATGTTCAGTGTGTGTAGGCTATCACTAACCAATGAATACATGATGTTCAGTGTGTGTAGGCTATCACACTAACCAGTGAATACATGATGTTCAGTGTGTGTAGGCTATCACACTAACCAGTGAATACATGATGTTCAGTGTGTGTAGGCTATCACACTAACCAGTGAATACATGATGTTCAGTGTGTGTAGGCTATCACACTAACCAGTGAATACATGCTGTTCAGTGTGTGTAGGCTATCACTAACCTGTGAATATGTGATGTTCAGTGTGTGTAGCCCATCACTAACCAGTGAATAAGTGGGAGCAGGCCTTCTTCAGCTTGAGCGCCTGCACATACAGCTTGCGGGCGCTGCGTGTGGAGTTGGGCATAAGCCTCTGTCGCATGAACTTGACGCCCTGCTTGCTGTCAGGGTTGAGGAAGATGACGATGGGGTACCACTGGGTGTAGTTCAGGGTGTTCACCGCCTTCGGAGTCACATCTAACAGCGCATGCTTATTCTTAAGGTAGCGATCGGAAAAGAGACAGCGGATTATAATCGAGGCTGAAGGGTTTGCATTCACAGTTAATAAATACATTACAGCACCAAACATCAACTCCTGACCGTTCTTGCACAGATGTAATAAAACACATTGCAAGCTGACTCTGACTCAGACTGCTCTATAAGTTTGAACATAAAAAAAGAATGAGATGGACTGTTCTGGAACCAAACGGTTGTGTTGAACTGCAGTAACTTGCACTAAGTCACAACAGGAAAGAGGGTGCACTAGTGTCTGTGTTTCAGGGTGTATGTAGGGCACCTGCTCAATGATTTGTCGGATGGTGTTGAGTCGGACCACTCCTGAGGACTTAACGGGGCCGGCGTCTTTAGGCTCCGTTTCTAATATCGGGGACAAAGAAGCAACAGAAATACAAAGACTCCGTCACGTAGTAAAATATGTCTTATTTTAATATTGTTCTATTATTTTAAGAATTGATTGAAATACTTTGCATGATAATTGTGTGCCTTTTCTTTCTTTACTCTTCTTCTTGATATCATTTACACACAAAGGCGCTAGTATGAAAAGCTGGCTAACAACGACATCCATGTTGGCAGCCACACAACAGAAGCAACGTACTGGCAATGACAAACTGATCCGGCATCTCCTTGGCTAGCTTCTCAGTAGCTGCATCAGCAAGGGGGCCGAATATCACCACCGGACGCCTGAAGCCAGCTAGTGAAATTCAGAGACAAAAAAAAAGTGTTCACTGAAAGAAAATCCAAAAATCAGTAAGATATCCACTTTTAATTTGTATTGTTATCACACACAGTTATACTTTTGCACCCAGGCACATTCTGGCACATTCTGTAAGACTATGGTCTGATACCACATTGTTGTCAGACACCCACCTTCTCGGAGCACCACCTTTTCATAGGTTGGGAAAGGAGTGTTTATGTCCTGGGGGCGTGGCTCATCCTGGCTCTTCCTTACCAGGTCATTCTTCCGAGCATCCTGCTGGCCCCGCGAGCGCCAGAACTCAGCCCTGCCGGCTCCCACCATGTCTCTGGGAGAGCTCAGGATGCTAGCCATCTGCTCTGCCCTTCAACCAAGAGAGACAAGCATCTCACACAAACCGTACCACGTTGCAGCACAAATACAACAAACTGGTGCAGTTGCTAGAAAGTGCTACAGCAGGAACATCTGATGGAATCAACAGTAGAAAACCTTTTCCTAGCCGTTTTCTGTTTCATGAAGCTATGTTATTTAATGTGGATTATTTTAACGTGGGATGTGGATTTAGTGGAATTTTCGGAGCCTGGTGGTTAATAATCAGAACTCACTAATAATCAGGATCACCTGATCTTGTTGGGAATGACGCCCTTGTCCAGAAGCTGCTTCTCCTTGCCGATGCGTATGGCCAGCCAGCTGCCCAGCTTGCCGTCATACAGCGTGTCCACCACCTTCAGTATCTCCCCGCAGCTAAAGGCCAGACTCTGCGGACCTTCGCGCTCATACTCAAAGTGAGTCCGGATGAAAAAGGAATCACTGCGGCCCGACACCAGGACGACACTGAAGACTATACAAAAAAGTTAATCAATTTAGAGGAAATTACAAACATACATTACATACAATACAAACATCGATATATACTGTATGTATATATATATATATATATACTGTATATACATTTATTTATGAATAAATCTATAATATACTGAAAATATAATATATACTATTCTGAACAAAGTAAAGGTTTAGGCTGAGGAACTCAAAACTAGTATATCTGTTAAGGTAATTGCTAATTAGTTGGCTAATGAGCAATCATGAAGTAACACAGGGCAAACTAAACAATGGACGACATACAAGAGGGGTCATGTGACACGGAACACTAGGGAAGGGGCCCGGGAGCCAACTAGGTAGTCAACAGTTGGAGTCAACAGTTTGGGGTTTGGGTTTACCATCATATCTTCTCCGTGCCAGGATGGTGATGTCGTGCCCTTTGGGGATCTTCAACAAAAACAGCACTGCCTCTTCTCTGAAGATGCTTCGGAAATCTACACTGTTCACCTTGGAAACACAACAAGGACACTGTTACTTAGTACTTAGTATGTACACATTAGTTTGAAATTCAACAATGTTATGTTATCCTGGGCTTGTTTCTGTTTCTTTTGTTTCTTTTGTTCAATAATGACCCAAATAATGACCCATTGACTTGTTTTGAGAAGAACAATGGTGTGAATGGGGAATGCTTGGTGTACTGTTTATGGGCAGGTGTTAATGTTCTGGAACATGGGGATCTATGCCCGGAGGTAAGGCAGACAGTATTGTACATTCAGTTGAATGTGTAACTATCAAAGAATAATTACAAATGAAATGATTGCGGCTGGAAAATCCTTAGCACCTCAACACATACCCTCTACCACCTTAGAATATGTAGGTTGTTTTTATAGCATAGGTTTGCTTACCTTCACAATCTGGTCCCCAGGACGCAGGCCTTCCTCCTCAGCAGGGCTGCCCTCCTGAACACCTGCAATGAAGATGCCCACAGCGTTGCCCCCTGCCAGTCTGAGGCCCAGGCTGTCCCCCTTCTGGAAGCACACCATCACTGTGTTAGGCCTGTAGGAACATCCCTCTGTTAGACAGTGGAGGAAGACAGATGGCTGATGCTCGTGTTCTTCTGAACGTATGTACATGTCAAATAACACTTAGACATGTTAGATAACACTCATACGATAACATCCAATAACACGTATGTAAAAAAACTTTTAAAAAAAACGATTTTTCTTTCTCCTCCCTGTATATATATGAATAAATAAACAGAATTTTTGCAATTGGCAACAAAAGCCATTCAATTGGAAACAGTTGATAGCTATTTTGCATTTGGGCATGAAATTACACATTTCCTCTGAGCTCATCTCTCCCATTTAACACATGTGGGTTTAACAACTTCAACACCAGACAATGTAATTCATTCAAATCAAACAAATAAGACTGCAATCCAGTCTTAAACAGCATTGGAAATGCACTCAGTACTTTTTATTCAAAGCAGTTTTCTATGGCAAGAAAATGTAAAGATGAATGTGAAGGTCAGTCCGACTATCTGCACCCACAGCCTCTCCGTGACTGCGGCATTCTGTCTGAGGATACCCACATTGCCTTCTATTCAACTTGCATGTCTATTAATTAATTGACTCATTTATGTAAATCAACATTACATCAAATCAACATTACAAGCTATCCCGAAACTCTGGGCATGCCAATAGGTAGGCACATCTAATGTTTGTTAGCAGCCATGAAGTATAAAAGTTATGAAATGTATTTATAATATATATTCACTTTCAGATAGTGTTGGTCATGTTTTGCACATTTCTGCTGTATACCCGGTAAAGCTTTCCTTCAAGGCTGAGCTCAAAATACATGTGATTCTGCAGTAAGGCCGCAGTAACGCAGGATGTGGGTTTCAGCCCTGAGAGTTGAAATGACACAGATATATACAGAGAGCGAGACACAGAGATACAGTGTTCGAATTATGGGGGAGCCAGGGGGGGCTGCGCTCCCCCGAAAGAAACCTGAGCACCCCTGTGTGTTAAAATTGTGCTTTTACGTAACAATTCTCCCGGGGTTGTTTTGTTTTCATCATATTTGTAGACCCCCCTGAAAGCCAGATAGTAATTCGGACACTGCAGAGATAGAGAGAATATCTGAAGACCATAGCACAATTATGGGCCTACCCATAAATTTCCTCCTCTTCCGGGCTGGGGCGGAGAAGAATTTGGGGAGTTATTTTGACAGTAGCTGTAAGACAAACATTCTGTGTTGGACAACCCACAGCCAAATGCAAGTCAACTCACATGTCTCCTTTAAATGATCTCTGTTTTTTTTTTCTTGTCTTTTATACTTCAACCTTGCATGTGGTAGACCTTGGTGTGCACTGTGAGGTACTGGTGGAGTACCTCCAACATCCTCAGCGGGCGTGACTTCTGCTTTGTGCTCTGATGACAGCCGGAGATCCTCGGGTTTCTTAATACGCAACGCTGCCGCCTTGGTGACTGGGATGAGGTGTTCCCTTTCACACAGAAATGAGACGTTATGACGTAGATGTTAAAGACGTTTTGGAGATCTCTCCATTAGCAGTAGTTAACCTGCGGACTCGGACGGCCACATACATTGACTGAGAGCCAATGGACCTTCAACCCCTCAAACATTTGCATGGATGCGGAAACATTTTCAGGTGTATCGGCCAGTAAAATGATCAAAGTAAAGTGACTGGATTTGGGTAGTGGTCCTACACCATCAGTGTTGTGGGGCTGCGATAATGAGGTTGGCGGCAGTAATCTTCAACAGAACTCTGCACACCAAGCCAGCAGAACCTGAGCGTAATCCTCTGTAGTGTTTTCTCAGCAGCTCAGCATACTGAGGTATACTCGGTATACCATGTGTGGGCCAAATATTTGTACTTTATGTACAAAGTTTATTGAGGGAGTCACTCCTTTATTGTATCATACGATATATCAATCCATTGTTGACTTTGAAATAAGGACTTTAAAGGATAACTTTGGGATTTTTCGACCTGGACCCTTTTTTTACATCATTTGGGATCTAACTGACTAATGCGGACAACAATTTTTGAAGTTGGTCGGCAGCAAAACGGCTGTATTGTAACCCTTTGGGGCAATACTGCCGTCAATGTACGTCTGCTAAAGTGTTTGTTTTTGCCACTATAGCTTGTATGGGAGTCAGCCTTTTTGGAGGTCTGAAGCGTGATCATTACAGTGATCACCATTATCACTATAACACACAGGGACACACGAGGGGAGAGTGTCAGAGCCAGGGCAGGAGAGCGAGCTGTTACTTCCCTTCGGAGGGCTTCAAAATAGACATAAATGGTAAATGGCTTATTTATATAGCGCTTTTATCCAAAGCGCTTTACATTGCCTCACATTCACCCATTCATACACCAATGACGGTGTCAACCATACAAGGCAACAACCAGCTTGTCGGGAGCAGTTAGGGTTAGGTGTCTTGCTCAGGGACACCTCGACAATTGGCTCGGCGGAGCCAGGGATCGAACCAGCAAACTTCCGGTTGACCAGACAACCATCTCTACCTCCTGAGCTAGTGCCGGAGCTAGACATGGTTCCAATAGGTCTAATAAGTCAAACATGGGATGGATTGAATAAAGTGTTTAGATGCTGGTCTCCACCCACCCTCTATTACCTGGAGTTGTATCGGTCATTAGATGAATGAGAAGACTGATCCGAATGGTGGGATCTCCTGTCTTCTAGTGAAGAGTAGTCCTGGTACGACCCCATCTCTGACACATCTGCCATATAAACAAACAGACCACCAGAAATACATGGGATGGACAACAATTCAGTGAAGAACAAGGAGTTACATAAATAACACATTAACTGATTGTTAGGAAACAGCTTGCCTCCGGCAGCCTGCAGAATCACAAAAAAATGATTTTAAAAGTTTACTTTGTCAAATATTCATTATTCAAATCGCTAAACGTTTATTTTCAGCAATTGCACACATCACCTAATGTCAATTGGATAATTATATAATGTCATATATATTACACTTGATTATTTATTAAAAGCCATGCAAACTTGAGGCTTTTCTCTATTCAAGTTAGCAACTGTGGTTGTATAATGGTTGAAATAATGTAATTATAATTACATGTTTTCTTGGGAACTAATTTAACTGTAAGCCATACCCAGCAAAACTCAAACACATACTGAAGGCTACAAAATAATGAAATAACATTTAAAATCGCTA
Source organism: Bathygadus melanobranchus (assembly GCA_900302375.1). Lineage (NCBI taxonomy): Eukaryota > Metazoa > Chordata > Actinopteri > Gadiformes > Macrouridae > Bathygadus > Bathygadus melanobranchus. The sequence continues at coordinate 7,763 of OMKP01032478.1, forward strand.
AACAAAAGCTAACACAGCTCTATGACTTATTGGTAGCAACAGTAAAATAGCACCTTTTCTAACTCTGTATATTTTGGGCTGTGTAGGTAGCTGAGGCCTGCACAGCAACTCACCCTCATGTTCAGAGTCTGAATCAACAAGTGGGGGGATGCGGACCAGGAGCTGCCGGTGGTCCCGCTGGATCGAGAGCTGCAGTTTCCCTCTAGACTTCTCTATGAGCTTCCCAGCATCGCTCAGCGAGAGGTTCTCTGTGACCGTCCCGTTAATCTGCAAGGCAGACATGAAGAGAGGCAATCAAAAAGTGCAGAAATCTATCTAGAAAGGTTTGTCTCCTACTCAAGCCAGTGTCGATACTGGAAGCCTTTTTTATGGCATCCTAGCCAAAGCGCAGTCTGTCATCGACCTAACTATTGACCACCTGTGGAGGATGGCGTGCACAACACACTCATATCCAACACACTTACCCCCACAATACACTCCACTCCCCCCCACGAAAAAATACCATATTGCAGTGTGTTCAAATGATACAGTTTACGCCCAAAATCACTTCCAGAATCAATATGCATCCAAATTCAGTGATGAAGGCTGATTTAAAGTAGTGAGTTGCATTTTCCAGGGGAATTCTGCGGACAGTCATTGCACCACTTCCTGCCTTTAAATGATTAGTCATTAGTGTCGTACCAATAATACTTATAGATACCATTGTTGTAACCGATGTCAATGCAGTGTCAGAGAGAAGTATTAGCACCTTGAGGATGATGTCTCCTTCTTGCAGACTGCCATCCCTGGCAGCTAGGCCTGTAGGGGTCATCTCCTTTATGAAGATTTGGCTGCCCAGACGCAGGCCGTATTCTACACAATGGGATACACACATCACACGTTACAATGTACTAGAATAAGAATATGTCTTGTATATGTACAGTATGTATATGTGAGTGTGTATTCAGATGTAATTCCTCTCAGACAGGGGATCTGGGAATGGATGTTATGGAATGGAGTGAAGATACACTCTGTGCTCTAGCTCACAACGGTTCATTGAAAATTATTGATATGATTAAGATTAGCCTAATTCCAATGAAGAGGTTAAAATAGTGCATAATATTAACATAATATAAAATATAATTGGCGTGGCTATGGGATTGCATGCATCAAATATGTATAAATCCACTGCTGACATCACTAGCATGTTTTTATTTTCTAAGAGAGATGTAAATATACATCGTTACACAACATGTATTTTACTTTGCTCCCTCCTCAGAGTCAGGTTATACTTGACATTACTGTAACTACACAGCGTGGATGGAGTTAGGCGTTACAGTTAGGAATAGGTGAAGAAGCGACTTCCACTCTTTAGGGTTACCATGACGTTGACTTACTACATATCAAGCACATGCTGTTACAGGTTGTCACATTGCTTATTACATGTGTAAGTACACTGTAACATGTGTTAGCGTTTGGAAGCATGTGGACACTAGCATGTAGCACTACCTTCATACGGCGTGTCCTTCACCAGCAGGACACTCACGGGCTTCTCGAGGGGTTCCAGCGGCCCGGCCACCCTGGGGTGCTCCCGCGGGGGAGAGCTCCTGGCCAGGGATAGATACTTGTCTCCCACTTCTCCTGCTTCACACTCATATCTACCACTCAGGTGGAGCGTTTCACCCGCACTCTCCTCTTCCCCTCCCGGCTTCTTCCATACACGGCACGTTTGGCAGTGTGAGTCTGGTCCTGGACTATGAGTACAGCCTCCACCCTTGATGGGGTTTTCCAGGCCAGGCGAGGCGCCTCTCTCCCGGATCCTCCCCCGACTCTTGTCCCGCCGGCCCTCGTTCTTCGCGCTTGCCCTGCTTTCGACGTGATGGTCGTGGATGGCGTCGGGCCGCCAGCTGTCCTCGTCTGCCTTGTTGTAGTCATCGCCGCCCGGGGAGCAGGGCTGGTGTTGGAAGCTGGTCATAACTGTACGGGGTCTTTTCACTGTCTGGAGGGAATGCAGTTTGTTATTTGACTGAAGACTTCCGCATGCTGGTTCTCTTTTCCGCCATGTTTAATACTGTACTTTTGTTATTATCATTATTAAGGGAAATGTAAAATGGATTGAGGTGGATTTTTGAAGAACCTGCCTCGAATGAGTTGAACAGATCTCACTAGTAGTTTGGATGTTGTTACTCATTAGAAATGACCTTTTCTTTGTGGTCAAGCCGGTTCAGACCAAAAAGAAGGCATGGGGGACAACTCTACATACTTTTTTATAATAGTATAATCGCGTTAAAACTGGACTGTTGACACCAAAACGAACACACGAGTTCTAAAACTGTTTCTATAGTAACATGACCCGTGGGGACCCATCAAACCAGACGGCTCACACCAACACTGAGACTTTCTAACACTGCACTGTTAAATCTCGTCTCGTCATTCTGGTCTGAACCGGCCTTTATAGTTTATACTTACTATCTTGGCCTCCTTGCCACACTTCCGCAGTGACTGGACAGCAAATGAATGAGGCACATTATCCATTGGGATGGAGTTCACCTGAATCACTCTGTCATTTTCACTATGTCATTAGCACGCACACACACACGCACACGCGCACCCACACCACACACACACACGCACACACATCAAATTACAGATGTGTCCCAATTTCATGACAATTCAGGCGGTATACCATGCGTTGACATTCAATAAATTATGCCATCACAATCTGCTGGAATACAAAATACATTTTCATACAATTTCAAATATGACCATCGTTAAAGTTCACGATTCATATGTTACATATTTGTTGTTGCCATTTATTGACATTATCTTAATAAGAAAACAAATGCAATGACAATACGGTATGGAAATGAATCAATACCAAGTATATCTCTAATGCCAATATTAGATGACGCAGTCATGCATCGTGACTAGATAATCAAATCAATAGTCATGTTAGGATCCATCTATAAACCCACAAGAGCAGTCCGTCGGCTGGGCTTCCCTGCAACACGTCACAGATGATGATTGACGTGTCCCCGTTGTCCATATTGGGGTTGTCCTGTCCCCCAGACACAGCCAGGCCAAAGCCCATCTTGGGGTCCTAGACAATACAATAGTGACATAGAGGGAAAAGGACAGAGGGCGACTATGACCAGGCATATGTAACAGGTGAGTGAGAAGGGTGCTTGTAGCTTTGAGGATCTGCCACTTATGAGGTAGTGTCACAGTTACCTGTGACACTCATCTCATTACAAAGGTATTAGGCTCTCTTTGGTCAAAAATAGTGGCACGTGACAGAACGCTGACTGTGTTCGATTGAGAACAGTTTTGAAAAACCCATTTGTAGTCTAGTGCATTTCAGATCGCAGATGTTGAGTCCTGTCATCTGGAAATAAGTTAGCTGGTAATCTGGGATCCAGCAGTCTTACTATACTATAGCAGAACCTCTGGGGGGAGACGGCATGGAGCCTGGGCAGGAAACCAAAAACTGCAAAGGGCGGAGTTGCGGCTTGTTTCCTGTTTCATTATGAAGTAAAGTCATTCCAGTGTATGAAGCTTTCAGAAGGGCTTTCTACAGTAGCCAGTCTACACGGTGATGATTTTAATTAATTTTTACTACAGGGTTAGGGTTAGGGTTGTCCTAATGTTTACTACAGCCTGCCGAGTTGGTGTTCACCAATTCTGCATTTATAGATCCCACCTCCAGCATGATTGGTTGAAACAAACAGCGAAAGAAAGTGAAACGCCCCGTTCACCCAGATTTTGAGCATCAGACTAGATATTAATCTAAAGTCTGATTTGTGAGACTAGGTAGTTAGCAATCCCTGTATTCTTACATAAGCCACTGATACAACAGAGTGGGCAATCCCAGTTTGCAATGCTCTCCCTTGTCATCCCATCCACTGATCATGTTTGTAAAAAATTAAATCTTTGCGACCTGTTGAGTTGGAGCGGATATGGAGTGGTGCTTCACCACTAGGGGCGCCTTACTGGTCACGCTAAGATGACTGAAATTCAGTTCAAAATATATATGTGGAGTACAACTAGGCTAATATTTTTAGAGCTATTTGCTAAAAACAGGAATGAGAAAATGTGAACCAGGTAAACAGACATTTCTCAGTTCACTGTACTTTTTATGGATTTTTAACTGCGTGCATGTCATTGACAGGTAAGCTAGATTCCCGGAGCAATCAGAGAGGCTCTGATTGGTCAGAAATGACCTGGGAGGGGTCTAAAATCTAAACTAAAGAGGCAGGTGCTGTCAAGTAGAAACCAATATTCTCAGAGAGCATTTCACTCGCTAATAGCTGACGGGCATTTTTAACAAATTACATTCAGATTGTAGCTCTTTATCTACAGAACCTTTAATGGCATGTAAAATGATTTATCTTGCTAACATCGTCATTGATCTAGAGTATGAACTCACCCGCTGTAAAGTGACTGTGTGTTGTTCCCAAACCTCCTTTCCAGACGTCTGTTGAAAAGAAGCGACAGAATCAAATCAATAAAGAGAAGTCTGTGTTCATACCCTGCAAGATTCCAAGATGCTAATCATGTATGCTGATTGAATGCAGCAACAGAATGTGCAAGTTTAAGAAGATTTAGGGAGTGTCTCAAAAGAAGGAACGGTGCCCACAGCCAGGCAGGGATTGGCCATCTGGACAATGCTGACAAGGTTGATATGATTTTCTACTGCTGGGCCGTGGCCGACCTGACTGCCAATTTACAGGGAAAAAGATAAAAGAAAGAAAAAGAACAGTGGCCGATTCAGACCTCTAGCCAGATCGGCCGGCTCGGTTGTGAGATGGCCCACTTGAATAGGGGGGGTTGAATAGGGGGGATATCAGAGATTGTGCTATGATGCTGAGGTGAACCCCTCCACCACACCAAAGTGAACTGCTCCACGAAGAGCAGCATGCATAGGCTATTTCAACATTTTAAAAAGAGGGAAATTCAAAAAGAGTTAGCTAGCCAAATGATAATAAATGAGAAAATGGGTGACGAAAAAGAAACAAACCAACGGGTGAATGGCAAAACTAAATTGAAAAGCCCTGGTGGAGCAAAATGTGCTAAAATGTTTTCTCCTCCAGTCACTCAGACCATTTTTAGGATTAATGCTAATAGTTAGTACTAGTACTAGTAGTTCATATTAGTACTAGTACTAGTAGTTACTAGTAGTACTAGTAGGGCTACTATTGCTAATGTTATCCCGGTCAGCAGCAGCCACATTGGGAGCATCTCGAAGCCTTCATGTTGACGTCAATAGATATACAGACAGTCAGGTTCATTATAACTTGATTTTAACTTGGATTTTTTGGGGGATTTGCTAAACTATACATTTTTGGAAAGGGTATTGTATAAGGAATCAGAAAATCCATGTTTCCATTTGCCCAGATGTCTATATGGCGGCCATATTGGAATTTACAAAATGGCCGCCGTAAAATGTAGGCTTTGTAATATCTCGGCTTCTAAATAAGCTGGAACATTGATTTTAACTTCTAAACCTACATTTTCAGGGTCAAGGAATCCAATGGTGGTAGTTACAAAGCTACTACATTTTACAACATTAACCCTTCGATGCATGAGTGGGTCGAAAATGACTCCCGCCTGGGAGAAATGCGAAGGCCTGTGCAAAGTTTTTTTAAGTATACAAAAAGAAATTGATTTTATTATTTTTCATCAAATAGTCATAATAGACCATTATCTTATTTGGATAAACATAAAATATCTATAAATTCAGCAAAAGGCCAAAAAATAATAATCTTATGCGAGGCCCTGTGCGACCACAGTTTTTCGTATCAACGGCCCTGTTCTTCAGACTTCTGATATTCACCGGCCAGAAGTTGTATGAAACTACGTGTCAGAGCGGATCAATGGAGATGTCAGCCTCTGGGCCCCTGTGAAGAAAGAGAACAATAAGATGTTCCTGTCTGGGAACAAGAAGATTACAGTGAAACTCAAGAGACAATACTGTGGACCTGAAGGAGACCAAGGACCTGTTTGCAAGGCTGATGGTACTTGCCAGGTCAAACCGAGAC
>OMKP01032485.1:0-11331 GCA_900302375.1 Bathygadus melanobranchus
CCCACTGACATGGACCCCTTACACCCGACCCCCCACACAGACACTATACGTCACATTAACGTACTGTTTTTAGGACCAGTCTAATGCATTACATTAACGCACTCCCCGGTCACAGTGGGAACATTTGCACATTTTTTGTACTGTAAATTGTACTGTAAATACCTGCAATTTTTACTCTTTTTTTATCCTAGCCTATTTTTCTTGTTCTTGTATTTATTGTTTATTGTTGCACCGACTGACCAGGCCAAATTCCTTGTAATGTGAAAATTCTGATTCTGAACCACCTATAGGCCGTTAGAGAAACTACATGTTAGTCTCTACAGTGAACCACCTATAGGCCGTTAGAGAAACTACATGTTAGTCTCTACAGTGAACCACCTATAGGGCATTAGAGGAAATTTAAGAGCTTCACAAACGCTTGTTATTGACGTTACTGTTATTGACACCCGATCGATCTAAGGGAATGTAACAATAACCCAGCCAATCACCTGCAGCTCCTTGACGATCATGAAGCAGAGCAGGCGGTCCAGCCCATTGAGGCCGAAGGTGCCCAGGGTGTCCTGGATCTCGGAGAACAGCCTGTTGCTGGTCACCTCCTGGTGGCTCTTCAGGTCGTACCAGGTGTTCATCTGGTCCATGTAGCACGTTGACCTAATGCAATCAGCGATGTCAATGTCAATGTATTTTTTGGATTGCATTTATATTTATATCAATGTATTTTTTGTTTTTGTTTAAATACTTTGAGCCAGTGGAGTGGCAATACGTGCAGTGGCAATACGAATGCTAACTAACTTAACACCTTTCAATTGGAGAGAGGAAGGGCACTATCCCTTTGAGGTGTAAAGAGACTTTATACAAAGCTTATATACCTAACAACCACCTGGCTAGCTACTTAATGTCCCAACCAATCCTGTCTCAAGGCCCTATTTTCCAGCCCTCCAACCCCCCTAAGCTCTCTCATGCTGGAACAGTCGAGGAGAGACATACTTTGGGTCTGTGATGCGCAGGATCTCTCTGCAGAGACGGCCGATGAAGGTGGCCGACTCGTCCACGGAGGGGAACTTGGGGATGGGGATGTGGGTGGACTGGTACACACTCTGCCAGTCCTGGATCTGGGGAGCCAATCAGTGTTTAATGTTGATATTTCTCCAGAGAGAAAGCTTATATTCCGTTTTGGTGGAAATATAATTCCCACTCTCTCACTCTCATACCTTGGTCCTGAGGAAGCAGTTGCACTCCTGCTCAACGTTGTAGTTGATGATGCGAGACACCTCCTCCTGCCAGATCTTGAGGCCATAGATGCTGACGTAGTCCTGGATGTACTCAAAGGACCTGTAGAAGCCGTCCATGGTGGCCGCCATGTCCTTCAACTTGGGCATCAGCTCACTGGGCTGAGGGGCAGACGATGACAGTACAATACAAGACAATGCCGTTAAATAATCCTTCCATACCTATGTTATCCTTTGTGGATCCGGCAAAACAAACATAGCTTTGATTTTTAAGAAGGCTTAGAATTAAAAGTCATTCTAAGGCCCAGTTCTGGGAAATAGTTTGACTAACCCACTCATTTCCCTGACAATTAACTTTTTTTCTTCTGCACTTGCATTTCTACTCCTCTGATTGTGTATAAATATATATATATATATTTGTAATGTTATTGTTTACAATTTGTATATCTTTTTATCCTATTACTGTCCTGTACTTGCTGCTGAGGTACTGTGGTGCTGCTGTGATGTGTATGTGTATGTGTGTTAAGGTCGCAGGTCCCCTGACCTTGGCTTTGGGGTTGAAGATGAGTCCCTTGTGGAGGGCGTAGGCCACCCTCCTCACTAGCTCCTTCCTGATGCCGTCCTCCAGGAGCTGCTTAGGGTCCACCTTGGCACAGCACGAGGCATCATTACAGGATCTATCCATAAGAGCTGTCACATTTATTACGTTAAATGCTATGAATATTTCTAATCATTAGGAGCAGAGCGTACCTTGATAATCCCCACCAGAGTGGTCTTCATCATCAGAATCCCCTCGGTGAAGATGGAGATGGCGTGCGTGAGCTTGGCCACCTGTGTCGACACGGAACACAACAATGGATATTTATATTAACGCTAAAATTTACTTTTTCAAATCTACTCCCTCAATGGTTGATTTAATGAGTGTGCCAATAGTGCCACCTGGTGGTGAGATATATATACACACACATTATATTTGTGACCAATAGATGACCTCCTGACCTCATATCGCGCCCCCAGCTGGGAGTAGTCCTTGAGCTTGTCTTTATCAAGGCGCGTGGGCACCTCCATGATGTCGTGGATCTGCAGTTTGATGATCTTGGCCAGGGACGTGAACATGCTCTCTGGGATGATCTGCAGCACCTGGAGAGGAAACATTACAGATGTTTTGGAAAACGAAACAAATTGTCAATATTTTCACTTACACACAGGATATTAAAAATATACATTCTAAGGAGTTGTTCCTTTCCAGTCTGAGAGGCTTGGGGTTCCCTGTAAGTCAACAGGTTGCTATACGATCATAGCTACGACTGGCGTCACTTGAGCCACCTAATAATCACCACCATCATGCAGGAGAGCATCAGAGTGAACCCGTCTATGGTGATCAAGCTCAGAGCCACGTTCTTGAAGGTAAGGTGTTGGTATTGATTGATCGATTGTGAGGGGCGACAGTAGTTCAGGGGGTAGAGCGGTTGTCTGGCAACCCGGAAGGTGGCTGGTTCAATCCCCGGATCCGCCTAGCTAATTGTCGAGGTGTCCCTGAGCAAGACACCTAACCCTAACTGCTCCCGACCAGCTGGTTGTTACCTTGCATGGTTGACACCGCCGTCGGTGTATGAATGGGTGAATGTGAGGCAAATGTAAAGCGCTTTGGATAAAAGCGCTATATAAATGCAGTCCATTTACCATTTATAATCCACATCTCACCAAGGGGGTTCTCTCGGCGTGGTCAGATGTTTCGTGTTTTTGTTTCTCTACAAAACAAGAAGGTCACTCTCTCTCTCTTTGTCTGTGACGTTTCAGAGCAATGTACAATAAATGAAGCGTATCGATTTTGAAATACCTTTCTGACGTAAGCCACAAGCTCCCCCGAGTAGAACTGGGACACGCTGAGGAGGTCAGGGCTGTTGGCCTGGTTGATCCGGAGTAACGGGAGGTCCAAGGCCGACGCCAGCTGCTCACACAAAACATATCAGGAACACTTAGTTGACCCCCCATTCTAACTTTACAATGGTACAATTGTACCATTGTGGTGCAATACAATTGATCGATCAATACCAACACCTTACCTTCAAGAACGTGGCTCTGAGCTTGGTCACCATAGACGGGTTCACTCTGATGCTCTCCTGCATGATGGTGGTGAAGCTGCAGAGAGACATATTGTTTACAACACAACGACCACAACCGCATCCGATTCCATTCAAAACAAGAAAGCATTTCGGGAAACACAGAAGAGTCACCGGGGGAAATACATTTCAGAACACGCCTGTGGAAGATGTCCACAATATATTTTTATTTCAATTATCAAGTTCAATTATCAAGTATAAAAACTGGCAGTTGACCGTCGGAGTGCTGGAGAACATTGGTATTCTTGTTTGTTAACAAGGTGAATAAAGTGACAGAGTGAGCCAAGCGGACTGTCTAGCACCTGTCGTTTGGCTGACCATGCGATAGAGGCGTCTGTTGCCATCTGCATGCCAACAAGTGATCGGGCGGTCTGTGTTTAATATTAATTCCAGCCAATGGCTCCGTCCAGAATATAAAAAAGTAAAGCTATGTTGACTTAGAGAGTCATATGCTGATTGGCCATCTATCATCGATCAAGTTCAGTTCATCCAAATACATCCAATGCGTTGATCGTAGTAAGTGAACTATTCAGCGCAGTGCTTCCTAACCTTTCAGAGGTCGCTGATATGCATATGGGGTTATAGGTGATTGATGACTCTATAGCTATAGACATCTGATCTATAGTCTCTGAAAGAGACAGCGGTTCATCGATTAACCGAGTGATCGATCGCTCCGGTCTCTTACAACCGGACGGCGCTACCTGTCGATGATCTGCCAGGCGTAGGACAGGTCTCCTACGATCTGCATGGTGATGAGCACCTCCTCCTTGATGTTAATGGTGCGGATCATCTGGTGGAGGAACCTCCTGGTGTCGGCCAGGAACTGGCACACCTGCAGGTTGGACTCCAGCTGATGGAACTCCTGGACCTAAAACAGAACAAAAGACAAACAGATATGAGGTTGAATACAAGTGTAAAAAAGTGACGGATAAGTAACTATTTATTGTTTTAACGCTTTTATTGAGTGTCCTTTAAATGTCTCTATTTAAATGTGATTCCTTAACATGACGCGGCAGATGGTTTGCTACACAGAACCATCCGGGAAGCCAACCCCAAGTGTCTCACCTCCACCAGGGCCTGGATCAGCTGGACGGTCTTCCTGCCTGCCGCCGTGGAGTCCTCGTAGTTCAGGGACTCGATCTGCTTGGAGATCTCCCTGAACCAGGCCTGCAGGTTCTCTGCAGAGGGCAAGGCAGTACTAGTAAGTCACTGTTATACTGGGTAGGCCTGGGCTGGCATTATTATATGTTATTAGATAATATGTGTGTAAACAATTCTCCTGCTACACGCCACATTAAGTGGCTTTTCCAGGATTCTCCAACATAGGACACAGGTGGGTGTTGTTGAATAATCCGGCTCATTGCAGAGTTTGAAGTTGTTTGAAGACAGAGCAGGTGGTACATAGCTAGCATGCTAGCACTCTCCTGAGTGTGTGTGGTGATGGCTGGTTTAACCTGTGGGCATTGATTAGCCAATGCACCACAGGTGTGCATCCTCACCCAACCCCAGACTCTAACTCGGGCCAAGTGAGGCTGCTTAAACCAGCCACCAACCACACACTCCACAATGTGCACTTCATAAATACGTTGCATAACCCAGAAGTTAAGGCGAGCTGCCATCAGTTAAGCTAACACCACACCATGAAACGGCCAGAAATAGGTGGTACTGCCGCCTACCGTTCTTCTCCACCCTGGTGAGAGGTTTGACCCCGGAGAAGACCTCGGCCAGCTCCGTCATCCTCTCAGACCCCTCCTTTTTGTAGCTCTCCCACTTGATCTGCTTCTCTAACAGCATCTGCTTGAACATCTGGAGGAGGGGATGTGCAGATGTTGAGCCCCGGCTGACGAACGCCGATTAGCGAAATGAGTTGTGCTAGCAGAATATTGAATTTGGGTCGCTTGCCGTCGCTAATGACGGTGGCGGCTGGGCATATGCTAGCCTGCCAACAGACAGCGGAACAGAGGCCCGCTGCCAAACAGATGGATCCCTCTTTGTTCACTTGTTGGGCTATCAATCTGTCTTGCCGCTTCCGACCAGAACATTCCTCATTATAAAGTGTGGAGAGATGATTGAGGGCAACGGCTACGGATTGCAAAATGTGTTTACTTCGGTTTTGCGCACGCTTTTACTCTTTTGACTTCTACGTGTTGTTTAATGAACTGCTGTTTATTTTATCCACAATGTATGAACGAAACAAATACGTTCGGATAAGCAGAAGTCATTCTGAACTCACGTTTTAATAAAAAAGGATATATATTTTACATATATATATACAAACAAAAAACAGTGTGTTCGGGCAGCTCCTTGTGGCGCGGAGCACGGGGGAGTGTTACCTCTTTGAGTGTGAACTCAAACTGGGCCGTGTCTAGCAGGAGCTGGAAGAGCATCTTGGGCTTGTACTTGGAGTCACTCATCACTTGGTCTTTGATCTGACGTAGCCGCTTGTTGTTCAGATCGTAGGCTGCGACACAGAACATTCAATGAATCATTTCATTTGTAGTTTAATTTAGAAACATCTTCTGACCATCTAAATGCTGCCCAGATTTTACAGTATAAATCATTTAAAGGTACTGTGTGTAAGAATCAGAAATTCCTTCCCATTACTGCCCCCTTTGGTCAGTAAGTGAACTGCAGCCTGCTCAGAAGTTATAATCATGAACAAACGTTGTGCACATTAAAAAGTTGTGAAAGCTAAATTTCATATATTGGCAATTTAAAGCGATGTATGCATGTACAAATCCTACATGTAGTTCCTTTAAGATAATACAAATCTGTCATTTTGAAAAATGCATAAAGCCAGCTGTATAATTAAGCTGAAAATGTGTGAAATGTACGAGAAAAATGGATATGAATATCTTATATTAATGTATATTCATACACATATATGCCTTCTGCTACTTCAATACATTTACATTTAGGGCATTTGACAGACGCTTTTGTCCAAAGCAACTTACAATAAGTACATTTGTCGAATAAATCACATGTTGACGTGCATTTTTTAAGACCTTGTCAGTTTTCTTTCCTCCAAAACAGGACCCAATGCCGTACATCCAGACCTGTGGATGGCTCCGACTGCAGTGGACTGACCTGACTCCGCAGTGTGCAGCATCAGCCACCGGATGGCGACGTTGCAGTCCCTCAGACAGTTGAGCAGCTTGGGGATGTTGTCCAGAATGATCTCCTCGCGGAGGAATCCCTCCTTCAGCAGCTGCTGCACCTTGGGCTTCAGGCTCTCCATGCTGTCCGCATAGCGACACGACTGAGACAAATAACAAACAAGATGTTACAGTTATGACTTGTCATGAAATGGTCAGAGGATTTTTCTGCGTAACATAACAGTATTTGTGTGTGTGCCAACATTTGATGTTGCCACACTGAACAGTGCGTCATCCGTTAAAAACACTTAAGATTACGTTTTTTGTCCAAGTCAGGCTCTAAAAGAAATCCCTTCACATACTCCTCGCTCTACAGCTATCCACATAAATATCAATAATACCTGCTCCTTGACGTTAGCTGAGTCCAGGGTGTAGTTGAGGGCCGTTTTGGCAGCTTTATAAGGCTCCCAGGCCTCCACCAGATTCACCGTGATCCCCATGTAGATACTGATCACCTAGGTACAGCACACAAACACACATATTGTACGTACATATACAATGTGATTTCCATTTCTGCGAAAAAGCAACATTAATTTTAATCACACTAAGGTCAATTTCTGATGGCTCTAGCCTGCGAATAACGTACCATGAACCACATGGCCATAAAACATTATCCAATTCAAACCGTCACTATTTTCTGTTATGATGATGAAAACGGTGAAGTTCTTTTACACTGAAAGTGGGGACCACGTTCATCACCTTCCTGGATCACTCACCCAGTTGTCAGGGAAGTACTTGTCCACGATCTCCCTCATCTTGGCCTGCTGGGTTTGCAGGATGTTGGGGATGAAGTAGAGGCACACGTACAGCATGGCAGCCTGGTTGGCCAACGCTGTGCTGCGGTGCTCTGGCAAAGGATAGGCAGACACCTGACAACAGAGAGAGAGAGAGAGAGAGAGAGAGAGAGACAGGGAGAGACAGAGAGCGAGAGAGACATGTGACATGAGACATAATGTTAAACTTGGATCACATGTTTGTGATTACAAATAATAGTAATCCACTGTGATATTATTAATTCTGCAATGTAATACAATTTTAGCAGCGCTAGGTGGATTGCAATGGATTACAATGGAGAACTTGAAGAACCTGATTATACATCAAGTAAATCCACACCAGGGGGAATGCTGCCTGACGATGACGGCACATTGCGTTCACACTCAGTGCGATGCATCCGTCGTTTCTGACCTGGTTGTAGATGTCGTCGGAGCGCAGTCTGCCGATGACCATGCTGATGAAGGTCTGGCTGATGGGCACCCTCTGGAAGTAGCTCTCCGGGTAGTTGGCGGGTCGCTTGGCCCCGGGCTGCGCGGAGTAGCCCGTGCTACGCAGCAGCTTGCAGATGTCGTCCAGGTTGGAGTCCCCTGACGAACGTGCCGCACTGGAGCAAGGAAGAAGAGGAGAAGAGAGAGAGAATGCAGTCAGGGTCTGTTCCTATAGTGTCCCCCCCTGCTTCCTGGCTGCTGGGCTATCCCTATTCGACAACGGGTGTAGTGGTGGTGGCGTTTAGGCGCCCCCGCCCGATGTACGGACCGAATGCAGATGCTGGCTACATGAATCACATAAAAACAGAGGTAGATTCTCACTACATTGTATGTACCGTAATGTGTATACTGTATATATGCCGGGTGTACCCAGCATATATATCATATATCATCCCAATGTGTATAAGGGAATAGGGTTTGTTGGTGGACACTCACAAATCTTCCATTAGCAACATGATAGAGGGGGACCCATAGACAAAGATAGAGTGCTCGCTGTATACACAATTCTGAATTTGAGCTCCACTGAAATGATAAAAGCTATACGTTTTGGAGAGCAATAAGTACTGATGTGTCACAGAGATAACCGCGTGAACACTGCATTCATTTCTCCCACGGAAGATGCCCCATGCAACCTGGTGTTCAAAGGATCCGTGGGTTAGTCGTGTCATCACACACACACACACACACACACCTGTATCTGTAGTAGGAGACCAGCATCCTCTCTCTGACCTCGCCTTCGATCTTCTGGTCAATCACGGTCAACATCACTCCATACAGGTACAAGGCTTCGCACTGCGGAATCGAAAGCCATCTCAATGTCGTGACAATTATAGAAAAACAAACTATACCTCATCATTATCGTCGAGATTCATACTCACTTTTAAACTAAATGCAACAAGTGTCAAATTAATTTACACCGATATTTAATAAAAAGGCATCTCTGTAGCATTACTGTACTTCATTTAAAATGCTGTTATACATTTACATATTTTACCATTATCTATGGTACACTCCTGCGATAGTATTAGTAGTAGTACTAGATAGTAGTAGATAATGTAATTGTTCAGCCGTAGTGTGTATCCTTGTTACTTACTAGCAGCTGTTTTCCATCCTCGTTGAGAATGACAGTTTCCAGGGTCTGCTGAATGTAAACCCCCTCATGCAAGTCATCCAGGTATCTAGACACACAAGACAATTACATTGAATATCCCTCCATTTCTTCACTCATTACAAACCTGGAGATTATTTGCGCAGTGTCGTTTAACAATACACCGACTGAATTCAACACTAGAACCACACAAATGGCCTATATTATTACCTATTGAGGTCCATGATATATTTGTGGACACTCTCAAACGCCAGGTAGAAACGTGAGAGGATCTCAATGTTGTTCTCTCTGAATTCTTCATCCAGGTCTTGAAGTTCTGGCTTGGCGTCCAGTTTCCCCTCATAGTACTCTGGACCCTTGAGATCAATTCAATATTATAAAGCAATCCGAATGCATTACATATAATAAATACATACATACATATACAGGTGTATATACATACATATATACATGTCCGAATGGGTCATGTGTTAGATGCATGTACCTTGAAGTAGCTGAAGTCGCAGATGATGTCTCCATATTTCTGCTGGTCGCTCTTGTCTCTGAGCCTGAAGACTGCAGGGATGAACTCTGAGAGGCGCAAGAGCTCGGCAATGATCGCGTTTCCCCGGGACACGATCCGCAGGACAGCTTGACCACACAAGTTGTTCTCGGCGAGGAAATCCACCATGGCGATGATTTGGTCCTGGGAAAAGAGAAAACGTACAAACGTGGTTAAACGAGTGTGTGATCCGCGTCGTGATTATTGGTGTGGTTAGACCATCAGCTACAATCCGACTGTAGCCGATTTGCTCGGATGTTACATGTTTCCCATGTACGACACTGAATAACCCTGCTGGCCTTTAACAACATGTACCCCCTATACATACAGATCCTGGAAAATAAAACACGTATAACAAGCTGTAAAGGTTCGACTTCATACGACCAAGTTACCTTCTTCAATTCCTGTTTACTTCCACATGACGAACCATGTGACTTTGCCAAAGGGAGGATCTGATTGGTTGGATTTTGCTCATTGGTTTCGGGCTACGGATAAGCGTAATTATTACCACACACTAGTAAAACAATTACTGGTGTTTTGAACGGAAAATACGTATTTACTTATGGTGTAGACTAGTTTGATCAGAATAATTTAAAAAAACCAAAACGAATATTTCACTTCTGCTGTCAGACGGTTGAAAGTCCAACGCTAGATGGCGACAGAGATCCACTGATATAAGCATGGCCTCTCCGTACCTGAGTGCCAAGGCGGGCGCCAGTGAGCGCACATAATTAATTGCAAAGGAATTGTTTGTAGTTTGGTCGGTTTTGGGAGCAATAAATCCCACAGATTGGTTTTAAGTGATGGACAAAATCAAAATATTTGTAAATAGGTGAAGACATTGATAAATGGGTATAGTTGTTCTACCTATGTATGTGTTTGGACACCTTATACCTCACCGGAAAGCTATGGTAGCACAAATAATGTGATATCCTTATTTCGTTCTTTTTCCTTATGTATTTTCCTTATGTATTTTCTAAAAGGAGAAATGGTGACGTGGCAGTTTGACGCAATTGCATTTCCATCTTGGCACATCATTGACCGTATACAGTCCCTTATAACAACCCCAATGTCCTCTTGACAGAGTTTCCTGGATGGAATAACAGAGGGGTCTTTCCAAACATTAGTCAACAAGGTACTACTACTAGACGTCAATAAGGTTCTACTACTAGACTTAATAACGTCGACCCTCCCCAGTGTATGTGGACCTGCCAGTATTTTCTGTTCCCTATTATTAGTTTGCGGTGTTATTGGACGATGTCATCATCTTTTTCAGTTATTTGTCCCCAAAGCCTTTCTACAGCCTGGGCAAACACCATCATACATCATAGGTCCATAGGTCTACAAACATAATACAATGAAATACAAACACAACGACCTCCACACATTATTGACTTTTCTTTGTGATCGAACAGAGGCTTGGCTGTCCGTCTACTACGCCAACGTCTAATATTGTCATCAACTCATTGGTGCTGCTGTTGCCTGTGTTATAAATGCTCATAGCTGAGCCATTTGGTCCAGTTGACCCTCAAACACTAACTAAGAGCTCATAATTGAAGTTCCCTTCGATTATCAATGGCACACATGCCTTAATAATGCACAAATATCACCTTTTGCCTGACAAATAAACTGAACCAAATAAAAAGGATTTAGATATAGTTTTCATTTGATATACCGAGCCAAAAGATTGCCTTTAGTATACTTTACATTTGATACCCTGACCCATAAGATTAGCTTTTGGTCATTTTCATTTGACAAAGCTATTTTCATTATAGGGGAGTCTGAGCGTTTCACACCAATGGGGTTCTTATCAGTATTTGAATGTAATAATGTGTGTGTGTGTGTGTGTGTGTGTGTGTGTGTGTGTTTGTGCGTGTCTGAACTCCCAGATATCCCTCTGGCAGCTCCTTCTC
>OMKP01032485.1:11351-26205 GCA_900302375.1 Bathygadus melanobranchus
TATAGTTTTCATTTGATATACCGAGCCAAAAGATTGCCTTTAGTATACTTTACATTTGATACCCTGACCCATAAGATTAGCTTTTGGTCATTTTCATTTGACAAAGCTATTTTCATTATAGGGGAGTCTGAGCGTTTCACACCAATGGGGTTCTTATCAGTATTTGAATGTAATAATGTGTGTGTGTGTGTGTGTGTGTGTGTGTTTGCGTGCGTGCGTCCGTGCATGCGCACGTGTGTGTGTGCATGGGTGTGTGTGTGTGTATGCATGGGTGTGTGTGTGTGTATGCGTGCGTGCATGCATGTGTGTGCGTGCGTGCACATTTTCCCTCAGGCCCAATGTGGCCTTTATGAGGCGCTAGTTTGCTCCATTCAGCAGAGCTGCTGATGAAGCCTTTCCGGGGTGAGGACCCTAGCACTGCTGTGAACTGTGTTAGGTGATTAAAGACAGGGGCCCTGGCCCCCTAACTATTATAATCTGGCCCCCAAAGCCTAGAATGAGCCGAGGCTTTCGATAGTGTGGAATAAGGGGTAATCTCACTTTACATCCCCCCATTCCAACACACGCACCAACCCGGCCCCCCTCCCCATCTCTCTCTGACCCTCTCTCTGTATCTCTCTCGTTGCATACACACATACACAGACAGACTGACACCACACACACACACACAAAGACACCTAAATGTTTTTATATTTGTTTGCATTTAACCACAGTCTATCTAACCTTGCTCCGTGTGTATGGAGCAAGGCATTAAGCCACAGTGCCTCTATCCTCCGTGTCCTTCGACAACACATAGAAGCAAGTAGCATGTTAGAATTAGTGGTCGGATTTCTCTGACATTTCTTTTCTGTGGTTCAGAGCCACTTCACAGAAATGTTACAAGTGGCTCTGATCTTCAGATGTGTTTGTTGTCTGGTACTTGTTTTGTCTGTCTCACATGTCGTGATGTACTGTTCTTCCTACCTTTTACCATGCCAACAAAGTTCCTAATGGAAAGATTATTTGAATTGAATTGAATTGAATTGAATTGAATTGAATTGAATTGAATTGAATTGAATTGAATTTGGTTGCATGGAACTCGAGATTCAATATCTCTTCCATGTGACTCTGGAGGCAAGGAGGGGCAGACAAAGTTCCTACAAGGTCCCCAGGGCTACCTCCACAACAGAAAGTACCCCAGGGGAGACAAGTAGTGGGTTTGGGGTTCAGAGAGCACCAGCTGATTTCGAGCGTGCTCTCGTGTCAGATATGATCAAGCAGCAGATGTCTTTTTTTTATTGCAACTCATTATCACAGTCAGACCCATTAGCATATAAATGGTTTCTGGGCCCAAAGCGACCATGAGGTTATTGCAAGTGTAATTGAACTTGATCCCCGAGCTGTGATTGAGATTTGGCACACATCAGATATTGGGCACATATGCACATTGATACACACCCCAATCACATCCAATAACACACACACACACAATAAATTATTTATCAGATGCACAGAACCAAAACAAATAGCAAATCCAGATATGTGCTGATATGCATTTAATGTTTAAGACACTTAAAAGCTGATGTATATGTATGTTTCAAGACGACTGGAGTGTGAATCAATGACGATAAGCTTGCATTTCTCACGCAGTCATGATTTGACACTTGTGATGATTCATTCTGGAAGGTTAGACATAATGATTTCCTGCTGTACTCTACTTGCAAGGCACTGCATACCACATGTACTTACTGGTTAGGGTTAGGGTTAGGGTTAGGGTTAGGCAATACTTATAATGGCATACACACAAAACTGTGTGTGTGTGTGCATGCGTGTGTGTATATGCATGCATGTGTGTATTTGTGTCTGTGTATGCATGCATGTGTGGATTTGTGTGTGTATGTGTGTGTGCACATGCGTGTGTGTGCATGCGTGTGCGCGCGTGTGCATATGCATGTGTGTATATACATATATTATTATGGAAAATGTAAATTTACCATTATTTACCATTATATACATGTGTGTGCGCATGTGTGTCTGTGTGTGTGCATGTGTGTCTGTGTGTGTGGGCATGCGTGTGCGCGTGCGTATGTGTGTGCATATGCATGCGAGTGTGTGTGTGCGTGTGCGCTTACACAGATGCACCCGGAAGTCATTTGTATTGTTCCACGGCGACAACGCCTCTCGGCATTTTAAAGGATAAATTAGACTTGCATTACTCCTTATTAGCAACTCACGCATTAACGCTGGAAAAGCTGCTCCGAAGTCAGCAATTAATCTCCATTTAGCTGTTTAATTGTGTGACTAGTCGGCTGAGGAAAATTGTGCTGACCTGGGCACCTGGTGATGAGATGGGAGGCGGGGACAGGAGGAGTTGGTCAGCAGGTAGCTGGTCTTGTTCCTCAGCCATGTTCCTTTTACGAATCTGGCAGGCAACAACAACCACAACAACACACAATAATAGCACAGGGAGGACAGCGTCGCCACACTCATTAGGCTAAATGAAATGTACATACGCAGACACGCATGCATGCAAACACGTATGCAAACACGTACACATGCACATAAACACATGCATACACACACAGATAGACATACTGACACATACACACACGCACACAGAGACAGACATACTGACACACACACACACAAATACAAACACACACTGACACACACACACAAAGACGGACATACTGGCACACACACACCAACAAGACATAAAAGTCCCAATGTTTCAGCACCAGGTCCCACTCGTTAGGGTTGGACGCACAAGTAAATCATATGGGAGATTCTAGATTCTACATGAAAGGACTCGTGGCAGCTTTAAAAAAGATATGGATGGCCTTGAAATGCGGTGACAAGATACACACAAAGCTTCCATCTGTGCTGCTCACCAGAAGGACTGTACCGGAGTGAATCAGTTGGAGGGAGGGATGAAAGACAGAAGGAAAAATACAGAGACGGACCCAAATCCCAGGATGAGATCGTGGGTGTGTGTGTGTGTGTATGTGCAGGTGTATGTATATGTGTGTGGTCGTGTGTGTGTGTGTGTGTGTATGAGTATGCGTGTGTGTGTGCGTATGTATGTGTCTAGTGTATGTGCATGTGTGAATGCGCGCGTGTGTGTATGTCTGTGTGTGCGTATGTATATGTCTGGTGTGTCTGGTGTGTATGTATGTGTGTGTGTATATGTCTGGTGTGTATGTGTGAATGTGTGTGCATGTGTCGGTATATATGTGTCTGGGCTGGTGTGCGTGTGTGTGTGCATGTGTGTGTGTGTGGAGGAGGAGGAGGGGGATGTACAAGGGGAATGAGCCATCGGATCCCTTTTCGTTTCTTTGATCAGCGGCCCGTGAGGAGACGTGGAAGCGAGGAGAGATGGTTCAGGGATCCAGAGGAACGCGGCATCAAATTCCTCCTTTCTCTGGTTCTCTCTGGCTCCCTCTCCCTCCCTCCCGCGCTCTTTTCACGAAATCACCTCTAGTCTCTCAGACCACGGCAGCTGTGAAAACAGTTTTCGGCTTCACCAGCTACATGCCAGAAGGGACCTGGCCGAGGCACTGTGGCGTCATTGAACCGGTATGCCTTGTCAGGTTAATTCTCCTGTTTAATATTGTATTATACTCTACTGTATTCTACACCACAGCCCCAACTGCAGACTGAATATGCGTTCACCGCTTCTTTCATCTCTGTAAGCAAGATACTGTAGTTTCTGCTCGCACCACCACCAAAGTTCAGAATTTAGAAATATTTCACCCATACTCCCTGAAGCATGAGCGTGATTGAAGCACTCACAATGTTTTTAATAATGCGGATTAATATGGCTTTGATCATAGTTATTTGCCTAATAACGAATTACGAATGCAGAAATGATCCTCCCGGACAACACTGAATGTTATACTGTTATCCCAGTTCACGTTCACAGGGCTCCGCTATTAAATACACGGTTGTGATTTCCTTTATTTCTCTCCGGCTTTTGAAAGGATTCAGCGGAAGCCCCGCCCACCCCTGGACTATCGCACCAATGGGGTGGCGCGGTGCGCGGTGGACGGGCGTGACGTCACGCCAGCAGCGGTCGTCGCGGTGGTGGGACTGCCGCTGCGCCGCCGCTGCGCTCGCATTGCAATATCCGAGAATGCCTCTGACCAGAACAACTACTAAGTGAAACACTTTGCGCGACTGAAAAAACACATTCACGGGTGATTATGTCCCGCTCCTACGAGGGTCTGGGAGTATCGTCAGACTCGTGAAGGTACCGTGATTTATTTGTGTGTGTGTGTGTATGTGTGTCTGTGTGTTTGAGGAAAAGAGATAGCGACTCAATCGGCGTGCAAGCACAGCCACTTTGATGCGACCGTTTAGCTAACAGGCTAACGGGGAATGTTTTCTTAGAGGAGCCAGCTAGCTTTTTTGTTGCTTGTCGCCAAACCGCCTGCAAATCGCCGGAAAATCGTTTTTTTTAACCAAACTAGTTACCCTCGTGTCGTGCGGGCAGCTTCAATGGGATATCGCGTCTGCGTGTTTTGCGTAAGAAGATGTTTTATGTCCTGCTGCTCACTAAAAAGGTGATTGACTGTCCACAGTTGAACTCCACTCTCACCGGGACCCGTTTCAATCATCATTTCAACCAATCTGAACGCTAGATATGCGTAAAGATATATATTTGTAGCCCACGAAAACACAATCCGAAGATGGAAACATAGCGCATAGAAAGGTAAACAAAGAAAGAGTGGTGCTTTTGGACTCTACCCAGACCGATATGGCCATTTAATACACACTAGCATTGGTAAGAAGATACGGTGGATGACCAATATAAGTCGCCCACATGCACTGGACCAATCATTGGATCTGTGCAAGGCATCTGAAGCAGAAGGTGGGAGACGTGAATGCAAAGACTTTGCAACCTGGGGGAAGATGGCGGAGCGATCCCGTTGGAGGTGGTGAACGTAAAACTTTTGGTCTCATTGGAATTACTGCTAGACATCTCTGCCCAGACCGTTGGACACATGCAGGCCAAAAAACGGTATTTAATTCTGTTCTCTACCGGTGCGTGTGTCATTCTGCTGTTCTGCTTTGGGGGTATCCAAGTCCCGCTACCTAGACGGGGTCCCAGCAGGCGTGATGGCCGTAGCTTTGGCAATGATCACGTCGGCTCGCAGTGGCGCCGCTCCTCCGGAACGCTACGGCCGTTCAGTCCGTGGGATCAAATGGAGACGGACGATTACAATGGGCACATATCACCGCAGCAGAAGCGGGACTCCATCTCCGGTGTGTACACAGGGAGACGGTGCAGGATGGACTCCTGCTTCGATTTCTCACAGTGTAAGAGCAACGGTTTTAAAGTTTACGTCTACCCCCAACAGAAGGGGGAGAAGATGTCAGAGAGTTATCAAAATATCTTGTCCTCCATTGAGGGCTCCAGATTCTACACCTCTGACCCAGGGCAAGCATGTCTTTTTGTCCTGAGTTTGGATACTTTGGACCGAGACCAGCTGTCACCCCAGTATATTCACAACCTCAAAGCAAAAGTCCAGGGCCTTCCTCTTTGGAACGGGGGCAAGAACCACATCATCTTTAACTTGTACTCTGGAACATGGCCAGACTATACGGAAGACCTAGGCTTTGACATCGGCCATGCCATGTTGGCCAAGGCGAGCATAAGCACAGAGAACTTCCGCCCTAACTTTGACGTCTCCATCCCCCTCTTCTCCAAAGACCACCCCCGGACAGGCGGAGAGAGGGGTTACATGAAGCAAAACTCCATCCCCCCATACAGGAAGTACATGCTTGTTTTCAAGGGGAAGAGGTACCTGACTGGAATAGGTTCGGACACAAGGAACGCCTTGTATCATGTCCATAACTCTGAAGACGTGGTCCTTCTCACCACCTGTAAGCACGGCAAAGACTGGCAGAAGCACAAGGACGCCCGGTGTGACCGGGACAACGCAGAGTACGACAAGTGAGTAGCAGTCTCGTTACCCTTATTCCGGCTCACGCTAATGTATTTGTTCTATGCCCCACTTCCATTTCCTGTGTTTCATTCAGGTGTGATCGGTGCAATAGATATTCTAGCATACATTTATTCCATTGCATTCATGGTTTGACAATTGTGATGAACTTTTTAACTGCTTTCTTATTCTTATTCAATTATTTGTCATGGGGAAAAAGGCCTAATTTCATTTATTTAAATGCTAAGATGCAATGTGCATGTTATTATCTTGATTCAATGTATAACTAGCATGCCATTTAGCAGTGGAGAGATGTGAGTCTCTGGCTCATTCCTAAATCAAAAGACCCCACCCTATACAGCTCTTGGACATGTAAAGTTTAGGTTCTGGTTGAATTCAACTTCTCAACAAATTACAATAAAACTTCTGTTTGCCGCCACCATTCTGATAATCACAGCACACTGCAGTTTGTCATTGTCTGTCACACCAACCGTTTAATTCGCAATAGTTTTCTTGAAAGCTGAGCTACACAGAATGTTTGTTGATGAGTTTCAGTGTCCAGGCCGCCCTCGAGGCAACACTGGGTAATATCTCCATCACTCTTTAAAACAAATGTATATATTTTCATCAGCCACTTGTACATTTAACATACTCCTACGAGACAAAGTGTTTCTCTGCTCCCATATCTGATGAGCAAACTGGCGTCTGTCTCACCCAGCTGGATTCACTTTGGGCTCCCCCAGACCAGGCTGTGTTGTTACTGGTGACTGTGCTGTGCTGGGCGTTCGACTGCCACGGCGGAGTGGATTAGCCCGGGACAAAGCGCTGGTGTCAGTTAGGGGAAGCCACTCGGGCTCCTGTTTGTTCAGTCATTTCCCAGACGGGCTCAGCCACATCAGCAAGGAATGCCCCAGCAGCCAATGTCCCGTGTGACCCCTCTCCGTTGTGTGGTGCACGGCTGCTGTGTAGGGCGACCACCCCCTGCTGTGCCGACGTCGCTGTAGTCAATGTTGCCCCGAGTTAATCAGTTTGGGTGATGGGATTTTGCATGGCGGATGGGCGTGATGGGCTGATTTAATATCAGGGCGTTATGGGTTCATGGAATCTGGATGCAATATTTTTGGCTGTGAGTTGTTAGGATTTAGGGCTGAAAAGAAAACAGGGCAGAGTTGTGTTTTTAATGGGCCCCTATTTTACCACCAGGTGTGAGTGTGATTAACCATTACAAGCAGTTTCAAAATTGTCACGTGACTAAGATTGTCATGGATAGTCTGCCAGTTGGTACAGTCCACTGGGTAGGCTGGTAGACTGATCCAGTAATCATACATCTTGGTGGACACGCCCACTTGTGATGTCACAATGACACATGACAATTATGAAACAGCTTGTCATGATTAACACCTGGTGGTAAAATAGCGGCCCTTTATTAAACATTTTTAAAGTAAATATCTACAAGAATCCCGGTCTGTGTGCTTACGACTTAGGAGGTTCACTTCTTGGCTTGAGAATTTAATTCCCCCTCACAGTCAGAACCTGGGCTATCTGCTTACTTTCCCCTCGTATCTCTCTCATTCTCCCCCTTTAAACCCCGATGTCTCTCTCTCCCTCTGTCACTTTGTGCCAGCTCATTGCTTGCTGCCAAACATTGCCTGAGTGATTGCACACAGTAAGATGAGTGTCATCAGGACGCTAGCCCAAAAGAGAGGGGGGGGGGATCCCCATGCCATTAAGTAGTATGGAGAGGTTGGCTTTTCTCTGTAGCCATCTGACTAGCCCTGGGACCTGTTGCCAAAAGCTTAAGTTAGTCATAAATGTGAAGTCAGAATTCATGGAAATCCAGAATGTTTGGTTCCAGATATAAACATGAAAGTGTGGGTGCCTTGACAACTTGGCTCAGCTATGAACATGAGAGTTAACCCAGCCCGTGCCAAATAATGGAAAAAAATATCTTCTTGAGAATTTCTGTTGCCAACATGTAAAATATATTACATTTAATTTTCCTGTGAATGGCACTATTTAGTATTTTGTCCATTATACCCATTATGCTTGGTCTAGATTTTGCGATAGCATTGATTCAGCTCCTTTTAATATGGGTGATGACCATCACATGCTAGGAATACAGTTGGTAGAAACTCACATGCTTGGTATAGCCTATATTGCATACAGTACAATGTAGGCAAATGTCCAATTCTCATGAGTAGCATATTACTTAATGCAACATGTAGGCTACTTAACAAACCTTGATAGTCTTCAGCTGTTTTTTGTTTGTCAATAGCTTAGGCCTACATTATGTTGTGTCTTCTTATGCCATGACTTGTTGGGCTGTGGGCACTATTAAATAAATGCCCCACGGAAGGTCACATGGCCTGGCAAATGGGCAGGAATCCACAAGCCACCACAGTAATTAGCCTAATAAAACTAACCAGATATGTTATCCCCTCCTCACTGTGTCAGGGGATGTGGAGTCAAGCTTTCCATTCATGATTCAAGTTACCTAAAGCCTTCGCCTTTTTGCCATAACCTTCTCAAACAGCCGGATTTAAAGTCCATGTATGATTAATTTGCTTTCAGTTTCCCTCTGCCCTTGTAAAACTAAATTAATGAGCCCAGCGCTGTACAATCATTTATACTGGCCTGATAGGAGTGGGAAGAAAAATGGGCCTGGCTCTTCATTTTAGCATTCATCCATTGCTCCATTTCATTTGAAAACCCTAACCCTAGTCTAAATTAGTTTTCATTTGTATGTGCTCAGCAACCGCTGTTGCTTCTTCTGGCTGGTCTCTTATCTCCCATGCCTTGATATGTGAAGTTAAACTTCTGTTGTTGTTTCAAATGGTGTGTTTTTAGTTATTGTTTCCTAGTTTCCTGCACTGCTACATAATGCCTCTGATCGAACTATAATTAGAGGAATCTCTATGTATATGTATGTATGTCTGTCCTTTCATTTTCTTGACAACCGTTCATCCGAACGACTCCACATTTGGCGGGTCTATTGCCGAGGACCCAAGGAAGTGCAGTGTCGAGTGTGAAGCTGTTTGGATGCGGAGGTTCTTGAAAGCTGCAAGCGGCAACACCGAAGGGCCAAGCGACGGGCCTGTTCCGAACAGGCACGTCTTGAACAGGCACTGCACTAGTTATGACTTATAGACCGACTTGTCTGCGTTAAACCCAATTATTTGTAGATGCATTAAACAAGTCTGCTGTAGCCTGCGTGCTTTGTTTCTGTTTCCCACCCATCCAGTGAGGTTTGTACATTTCCAGTATAGGGCTATGATCTAGTTTGATCTACATGACAAGTGGCACGTTTTATCTGTCCATCACGAGGAAGCAGCATACAGAACCATGCAATTTATGGCCATTAGTCAGCTGCACGATTTTGTAATATAGGGCTATTCCATTGTGATTAACCGCTTTAAGTGTGGATCTGGGTCTTTAACAGACTGTGTCCATCATCCAGTCCATCATCCAGTTTAATTGTTCCCCAATCCTCTATAAAGTCTTTAGTACTGGTCGTGGCCAATGCGTCCTCCTAACAAAGACGTGAATGCTTAGGTGCAATTTGTTTGACAACCTCTTGGATGATTTGCCTCTCGGAACATACGTCAGTGTAGGCAGGGCCATGCCGAATGCTGTAATTTTTTCAGGATTCCTGTTCCAATCTGGGTTAGGGTTAAACCTTTTTACATTTTGCATGCAAGCACTATTTTCCAACTTTTTCCATTGCTTCCATTCCATAGTTTTTTTTTACTGTGATGTGTTGCTTTATATGCAGCCCAATTCTCATTCCTTTGACAAAACAATGAATAAACAGTAACGTGTGTGTGTGTGTTAGAGATCATGGAAAATAACAGTGCAGAAAAAAGGAGGATGCTGAATACTCGGGCCTCTTGCCTGGATATTGATTATTTTTCCGTAGATTTAGCTAGATTAATTTAGGTGATGGAGGGCTTTCTGATGGAGATGTAGAGCTAATGTGTAGCATTGGCTTACTGTATGCTGCTGTAACACTGACCTTTCATAAGTAGTTTTTCTCGTGATTCTATGGCCATATTGGTTCTATTACATCTAATTGCTTTTCCTCTTTGTAGTCACACAGCTCTCTAGTGGACCATGGAAATCCCTCCCTGACATTGAGCATTTTTATATATTGTCGATTGGGAGGGCAAGATGTGAGTATTTTTTGTTTTAACATTTTGGGAAATCCTAAGGGTTTCATTATGTCTGCCAAGATCGATCCATCAACCCACAGTAGAAGTTGAATCCTTTTCAAATGGTAATGGCACGCAGGCCTGCTCTGTGGCCAGGAACCAGTACCCAACTCTTAACAGGACCTGCCAAGAGAAGGATTCGTAGTGGGCCCAGAGGTGTGGGTGGAACAAGGAACTACTCAGAGAGCTAGTTGCCAGGGAAATAAATATTTGTTGGTGGATCATGATTTAACTTTCCCAAAACGGCAAAGAATCTCTTCCAGCCCACGTACTGTAAACAACCATACGCCAGCAAGAATAAGAAGCATGTAAGCCTCTGCAATTAGGCTGACTAAACAGGCCTGTTTCTCACGCAGTCCCCTTGCAGCGCTTCTCTACGACTTTGCCCTAATGCAGCCCCATTGGCCAGACGGAGCGGTCGGTGGTCTAACTGGGTGGAAATAATAGTTTCTGTGGACCATTGTACAACAAATCCCACTTATCCTCTCCCACTGACAACAGGGAAGTTGTGACAGGCTGAATGCTGCCTCATCATAACCATGTAATGGCCATGTAATTCCTATGTAATAGCTGAGATTTTGTTCTCCAGATGTGAGCCAAGGACAGCTTCTAATGCACCGTAGTTGGGGGGAAAACGAAGAATTTCCTAAGTGACTAGAGTTTGTGCTGCATATATTTCTGCCTTGTTTTTGTACAGTCCAGAATAATTAAAGATGGTTTACACAGCCTTTATAAAATATCTAATTACAGCATATTTTTACGTGGCCAAGGAGTGACCTAGATACGATTCTGACGCAAGACTAAATGGAAAAATGAGCGGCGCTTCATCTGGCTATCGTCCCTCATTAGATGCCTCTCATTATGTTCCTCTTTGCTGTGATTGCAATGGAGACTTTGTTGGTCTGCCTCTCGGCCCAGCGTAGCCAGGGTTTCTGCATTCCTTCTGTGCTGTGATGAGCGGCCTACATCTTGATGAGATACTGTTACTTTACCAGCTTCGGGGTGCCGCTGGACATGTTGGTTATGAGAAACCGGGGAGGAAAAATGGAGATCAGGAGAAAGGATTGCATTCTTCTGTGGCCAAACCAGGAAAAGAATGACTAACGACGATGATGGATCAATGTGACACTTTTGTACCTTGATGTATGCTATGTATATCTAAAGTATATTCCCTGGGGTCTGTGAACCTGTGTACCATTCAGCACAATTATTCATTTTTGTCCTCTCGTTTGGCCTTACATATCCCCTGTTAAGAAAAACGGAACCGATAGACTTCTTTCATTAACCTCCCCATTGTTGTGTTGGACATGTAGCACGTCCACATCCAGCCCCTGTGAATAAAGGAGCATAATATGGCCAAAAGGGAGCAGAGCAGCCTCAGCGGGAGGTCAGCCAGATGCAATTTTAACCTCGGACTGAAAGCCCCTTCACAGCTTGTTTCCAATTAAGCAGCCCTGCCAAGCGAGAGATGGAGAGAAGGAGGGATGTGAGTAAAGGGAGAGACGGACAGACTCCCGGCCTCCGCTGACGAATGCAGAGAGACTTGATAAGCGTAACGAGACGGAGGGGAGCGTGAGTGAGATGGAGGGAACGGATAGGATTAAGGCCCGGTACATCCAGCAGTGAGCTGCTGGTGTACTAGCAGTCTGTCCACAAGGTGTATTTATAGAGTAACATGGTTTTAATCCTCTATGTTGGCCAAAGCCCGCGAACAGTGGACAGCCCGCCAATCCCTTTCAGGCTGTTTGTTTCCCCAGAAAAAGTGTTTTCTGTGTCCCAGTTAGTCACACCCATATTCCTGTGAGGTCAGATCTTAGTCGTAAGGGCTGGGCACGACGGCGGGGAAATTTGGTGGCCTAGCCCCTAAGGAAAGGAAAGAGAAAAGATCACTTTCTTTCTTTCTTTTACCTTCTTTCAATTTTTATTAAAGTTGTTTTTCTATTTTCTTTTTCAACATGGCTGAGCCGCTGATGAATAAAATGTAACTCGAGTGCCAGCGTTGCTGCCAGAATGGTATTGTCTTCCCCACGGATGCATTTGTATTGAGCTAAACCTCAGCTGTCCTCATTGGACAGAGATTTGGGAACCCAAGGATATCAAGGGAGCCCATTGGATGTGCAATACATGGCTTGGATGTACCATTTTCTGTCACCTTCAAATGACGTCAGTGGTTTCTGGCAAAATTTTAATCTTCTTTGTTTTTGCTTACAAGCCTGGTCTAGTGCCGTGGTCTGAACGTAAATAACTTTTCAGCATAATTAGGATGATCCTAATATCTGACAATAGTTTCACAAATAATTGTGTAGTAAACCGTTCTCTCCATCTCAATACATTGGTTAAAAAATGCTAATCTAAAAGGAGATTAAAGTTTCTGTCCTGTCACTTCAACGAATCAACTGCACTCCATGTGTATTATGATATGGGGTAGTCTTTCTTTGCACCAAGCTGTGTGGGAAAATAAGCTATATCTCCTGGATGAGTACACGCACATCCTGGCAAGAATTCCTGAAACATAAACTACAGGAAAAAAGCCACCACAAGACTTTGTGCGAACCTGTTTATTTTGACTTGCCTCACAGACAAAGCATGCTGTCGAATGAGATGATTGGACAACCCTCTGAGTGCTTATTGGCTCTTCTGAGATGATATCGCTCTGTCACATTGGAGGATACAATCCAATGTTGACAATCCAGAACAGACTCACTGCTTCCATCAAAGTTGATCTTGGATTTGGTGGTATTTCTTTCTTTTCTCTCAGAGCTGTACTCCATGAGATAAAAAACAACTAGGAATTAAAACCCAGCTTTTTAAAATGGAACTACAAGAGAGCCATGCTTACTTTAAATTAACAGTCCACTGTCTCATTTGTTAATTTCACATTCTAGGCCATTCTGCTAAGTTTTTGATACAGGCGGAGCATGCTGCCATGGGGTTTGATTGCTGTCTTATTATTCTAGCCCATGGGAAATGGATGAGTGAGTTTGCATTCATGTATTTTCCACTGACTCAAGCTAGCTCTCCCTGCATGGCTGAGTGTCCTGTGACACCACCTCACTAATACAATCCCAGGTACCCATGCCAAAAAGCCAGATTTACAAGTTGGCTGTATAAATAATGTGGAAATTCGCAAATTCCAGAATTGTTTTTGTTCTAGTCAGAAGGATTTGGGAGAACTTGGTTCCGATACCATTTGTGTTAGGGTTGTGTTAAAGGGGAACAAACAAATGTACAAATTGATTCATCTGACAAAGAGCCAGATGAACCCGAACGAAAAACAAACAGGACATTTGTGAAGTCTGAAGAATTTGCAAGGCTAAGTATCCTAGCGTCTTTGAGCTGGGTGGAATTGGATTATACTGCAAAGCATGTCAACATACACTTAAGTGATAAGCGACACATCAATTTTGCTCGTTCAATGTACAGAACCACAGGGCTAGGCAAGCACTGGAGCTCTAAGCAACATGAGCGGGCAGCATAACACCTTAATTAGGTGGACACTGCAAGAGTTGGCACACCCATTGACGGGCCAAGGAACACCGCCATTCACAAGATGAATGCAGCCAACCGAGAGATCCTTATAAAAGTTTTCAACACAGCGTATTGTCGTGAAAAATGAGGAACCCTTTACGTCCTTACCTCACCGGCTGGATTCTCAAATATAGAACTGATCTGATTTGGTGTGACTGACAAGCTACAGGATGGATCAGGTAGCATGTAGAACTTAACTTTCCGTTTTGGCAACCAAAAGCTGTTTCCTAAAAGTGTGTGTTGAGCCCTTAAAAACAAAAATTCTAATAAAATAATGGATAACTAATTAATCACAACAAATGAAATACAATAAACTGAATTGTCACTCATTATTTTAGAGAAAACAAAGCCTAGCCTATAGAGTCAGTAGTAGGTACAATGTAGGCCAACGATTGTGTCAGTTGGGATTTTAGTAAGTATGTGTATAGTTTGGTAACCTTGCAGCTGTTTTGCAAGCTGTAAAGCACATGACTAACTTCTGTTTACTTGTGTGTCAGTGTGTACGCACATCTGAGGAAAGCTTGCATCAGCCACCTAGAGAATGAATTAAGGAATCTGATGAAGAATTTTATGATTAGGTTTCATGAGTATGGTATTCAATTAGTGCAGGGTAATCTGGCCGAATTTTTTTATTGTCATGAAAAGGGCCGTTATGCTTAATTTAAAATCCACTACCTCAAAGAAAATTGTAAAATAAAAACGTGTTGGATTTTAATAGGATAATCAGTCTTATATATACAATTTAACAAAATAATATTTTCACCATAAAGGCACTGTTGTAGCAATAGTGGATAAGTGCAACTGCTGCTGCTAGTGGAACGTTTTAATAACATTACTACATAGTGTATGTATGGTAAGTAGCTAGGTTCTGGATAAAAAGCACAATTGTCTTCCCAGCTCAGGAGCAACATGTCTTTAGCGTTAGCCTTCAGCATTAGTCTTTAGCATGTCTTTATTTAGACAGTATAGTATCCTTTTTGTTGTATGGAAACAAAAGCTGTTACATGGATGATGCTGTTGTTCAGCCCTTTAGTTCCTGACTGATACACTCTTAGCAAACATACACTATGTATGCTACACCCCTTGCAAAACAGACGACAATGACGTTGGTGTGTTTTTAGTTTTGCATCAGGTATTTAACCTTTTTAGTCTGTCAACATTTGACATTACTTTTATTCAAAGCAACTTAACTTA
>OMKP01032488.1:3251-27786 GCA_900302375.1 Bathygadus melanobranchus
ACATATACCGAGCACACCCAGACACATATACCGAGCACACCCGCACACATACACTGCGGACACACACACGCACACATACGCACACACACACACACATACACGTAGACACACACACACAGACAGACAGACAGACACACACACACACACACACACACACACACACGTTGGATTCTATATAAATATATATATAAACACACTGGCTTGTTTCTTTAGAATCAATGGGAGCAGAGAGAACAAATAGCATGTTACGTAATGGCATAATTGACCACATCTTTCTCTTACACACACACACACACACACACCTACCTTGGTGGCATGGGCAGCGGGGGTGTCTCCGCAGCACTGCAGCATGGCCCGGAGCTCGTCCTCCTGGTGGTCGTCCAGCGTGTCCAGCCTCAGCTGACCCTCGTGGATCAGCCTCACCAGCACCGCCGCGTCCCCTGGCAGCACAACGCGTCAGGACATGGTCAAAATGACTTCAAAACAAGGGTTTAAAACGTGGTCAAAACGCGTCCCTGTTCCCCTAACGTTGCCTAGAATGGGCTGAAAACAGTGAGATTTATAACGTGGTTGGCCACAATATAACGATCACAGGCTACTAGATCGCATCGTATCACAACAACCTATGATTCATCGTCAAACATCGAATCGCATCGATCATTGTAAAAACTGAGGTTTAGGACTCCACACACACCCTGTAGAGTGTGTGTGGTTGGCGGCTGCTTTAAGAAGCCTCACCTGGCCCGAGTTCAAGTCTGGGGCTGGGTGGGGCTGCACACCTGTGGGGTATTGTCTAATCAATGCAAACAGGTTAAACCAGCCATCATCACACACACACACACACACACACAGACACACACACACACACACACTCAGCAGGAGCGCTAGCAGTTACCACCTCCTCTGTCTTCAAACAACTCCAAACTCTGCAATAAATCGATTTATTCAACATCATCCACCTGTGTCCTGCTACTGGCAGAGCTCTGGAAAGCCATTTAGGTGGCGTTGTAGCACCAACATTGCTACACACCACTAAGAGAAACACATGCCCATCGTAACACTGATACTGTTAATATATGTCAAATATTTCAGCTTTATTTATCTTTTTTATTGTTATCCTCAGCTTCATCTATATAAATAGTCATATTTGTATCGCCCTTCATATGTAACTGTGGTTGATTTCCTGATCTCAGTTCTGCAGATCTACGGCCAAGTCTCAGTCTGCTTATTTCATTTTATTAAAGAGGCTGTAGTCAACTTTTCTGCTTTAACTTCTAAAGTAAATGCTGATTGCACAGTGTAATGGCTATAGAATAATGACACATCGGGCGTTAAGTTTGGTTCTCTAGAAGCTTCTATTTCACTATGCTGCCACCGGGCACGTTTTTCTTGCGGCAAATCGAGCCGTGCAAATTCGACCAATTAAAAGAAAAATAATCCAGTTGACTGAGGAGGAAAAAGAAGGCGAAGAGGGAGAGTGATAGAAGACGTGACAAAACAAGAGTGAACCTCAGACGGTCTTTCACTAGATGAAGGGAGCTCCGGGGCTTGAATGGGTTCCAAACCGACGTTCAGTTGGCATTATTTCTTCTTGATCAGCAAGTAACGCAACCAGCGTACTTATTAATACTACTGGATGTTTTACTCTGCCATTATCACAGCACTGAGATCAGGGTTTCAAGTTGGGATTCTTACGGTTGTTTCTTGCTTTGGAAAATAGCCAGGCTCCTAGCGGTTAGCAAAGTTGCTACCTAGAAACAAACAACTATGACCCATTGACCCCACCTGCGGGGCGCGGTGTGTCGGAGGGGACCTTGTCCTTCTCCGTGTTGATGACGGCCGGGCTCCGCATCAGCGGGGGGATGAAGGGGGCGATGATGGAGGCGTCCACCTGCGTGACGGGGATATCCGAGGGGAACGCCGCCTGCTCTATGGCCTCGCTCTCCATGGTCAGCCAGAAGTCCTCCACGTGCACCTCGTCTGAGCCGGAGCACTCGGGCCAGGTGAACTGCGGGCAGAAAAGTTCCTGGGTATCTGAACTGAATCTCTTGTTGCACGGTGACATGCATCTGCCACGAATCAGTATCTGGGTTTCATTTTCATTGGATGGCATTGGCAGGGCATGATCTTACTATGATTCTATATGAAAGATTCATCACATTAAATAATATGAAGCATGATGCCTGGCCAAAACCGCCGTTTTCCAATTTAGCTCTCCAAAATATCTTCCTTCTTGGTGATTTAATGTGATCATTACGCTGAAGTTTAGACGTCCAAATATGGGGAGGTTACGTCGCCACCACTCGCACCTGCACATTGCTGAGCTCCAGGGCGTTGTGGGAGAAGCGCTGGGCCACCTCCAGCTTGGGCGCCACGCCACACACCCCACAGATCATGTCGTTGTAGTCCCGGACCGTCAGACTCTCGAAGGCCCAGTAGCCGCTCAGCAGGAGGTCCTGGATGCGGGACGCTTCCTCCGTGCTCAGGGCGTGAACTGGTGATGATGGAGAGAGAGAGAGAGAGAGAGAGAGAGAGAGCAGGACAGTAAGGCAGGACAGATCAAAAACACCATGACATGTACAGCAAGTGGCCGTGAGGGGTAGGTATGAAAAATACAAACGCAAATAAAATGAGGCTAGACTAGTATTTCTACTGGGATTACTGCCTTGGTAAATGGTAAGAGAAATATGTTCCACATATTAACATTTTAAGAATTGCAGATGGTTGTGGTGATGTTAGGCTCTATAAAAATGTTTTTCAAAATCACCCAGGACCATAAAAAGGTAACCATTTTTTAAATTGGTCCAGTATTGAGAGATATTGCTTCAGCCGTAACCTTGAGCGAAACTTGGTAAGACATAATAACAAAGAGACTGGATCAAGTGAAAGGCAAAGGAAAAAG
Organism: Bathygadus melanobranchus; assembly: GCA_900302375.1. NCBI lineage: Eukaryota > Metazoa > Chordata > Actinopteri > Gadiformes > Macrouridae > Bathygadus > Bathygadus melanobranchus. The sequence goes on from OMKP01032488.1 coordinate 6,154, forward strand.
TTGTATTTCTCTGTAGGGATGCCTTCCATAATGTTGTCAGACACATAGGCCTATAATAACGATCAGTGTAAAAAAAAAAGCATTTTTAAAGGATGTACATTGCCTGAAGCAGTCTTGCTCAATACTGGACCGGTCTCTTTGTTACGGTGTCTACCCAAGACTCGCTCAAAGTTTGCATCTTATCCTGGCTATCTTGCTGTTTACCAGCAAGGGGTCAACCTAGCAATTATGAGCTTGAAACTTGTTCTATTAACCTAGCAATCATGAGTGCTTGAAACTTGTTCTATTCAAATCTTACTGTACTGTCAGTGATATAGTTTTTTTCAACAAAAGTACAAATGCACTTGTAAGTCGCTTTGGACAAAAGCGCAACCAATGCCCTAAATGTAAATGTAATTACACCAAACCCATAATAGGCAAAAATAGAACTTTAGAAATTTAGATTAGCAAGAGAGGGCGCAGGAGGTAGAGCGGTTGTCTGGCACCTGGAAGGTTGCTGGTTCGCTCCTCGGCTCCCCCTAGTGTCGAGGTGTCCCTGAGCAAGACACCCAACCCTAACTGCTCCTGATGAGCTGGCTGTTGCCTTGCATGGTCGACACCGCCATCAGTGTATGAATGGGTGGGTGGATGTGAGGCAATGTAAAGCGCTTTGGATAAAAGCGCTATATAAATGCAATCCATTTAACATTTCCCAAGAGAGAGAGGAAGATGCAAACAGAGGTTGCATGTACAGGGCAAGAGGTAGAGCGTAGGTATAAGACAGGAAGTGGGGAAATGCCTTTGGCTGTAATAAACCAGACAGGTGACAAATGGCTTGGGAGTAGTCACTGTTGGGTTTACCGGGGTGATTGGGGATATGGTCCAAGATGGTGCCAGCAGCTTCAGAGGGGTGGTGTCCCAGTCGGATTTTGTCCCGTATCTTCAGGAACAGATCCAGACTCACAAGAAGCTTGTTGCCAACATTGAACAAACCTGATGGCCAAAAGACAAGAAAATCAGTCACAATGAACCGTCTCACTGGCTTCCAAGATTTATAGTTACTTAGTAATCTGGGATCCAGCTGTGCTCTTATGTTGTAGCAGAACTTCTGCATAGAGCCTGGACCGGAAACCAAAAACTGATAAGGGCATAGTTACACCTTGTTTCCTGTTTGGTTGCGGAGAAATTCTACCGAAGAGGAACTGATTCACGCAAGTGGACAAAGCTTTCAGGGGGGGATTTTAATAAGTGTATTTCTACAGTGACCAGTCTACACGGTGTTGATTTGAAACCTTTACAGACACATTTTTTTTACAGTTTATTAATGCTGGCAGAGTTTGTGTTCGCCGTTAATAGCCAATTGCGTGCTTCCAGCAACATGATTGGTCAAAAGAAATATGAAGCAAAGGAAAGAATAGTTCAGTAGCAATGCATTGTTATTGATGGCTTTATTGAGAAGGTGGATATGGACCGGTACCTGGGTGGAGATCAGTGAAGCTGTGCAATGCCAGACACTGTGTGTTCAGACAGACCTTCAGCTGCAGAGACGCCGTCTGGATCAATGTCTCTGTAAGCAGCCAGCAGTCCTCCTGTCCTGCAATGGTACTGCAACACACACACACACGTTAGATTCTATATAAATGCCCACATTGTTTCTTCACAATCAATGGGAGCAGAGAGAACTACAGCCCATAGCATCTTTCTCTTGCGCGAGCATGCACACACTATAAGGTACCTACTGAACTCGGAAGAGGTCATTAACAGGGGAAACCACCACAGGAGAGACGTAGTACACGGAGTTCATTTCTATGATCGGACTCCGCTTCAACGGCTTTTACAGACCACGCCACGCCATGCCTTTTACAGGGCGCCTCGGTGGCTCAACCCGCTAGTGCGCTAACCATGGAGCCAGATCGCCTTGTAGCTACCCAGGTTTGAGTCCTGCCTGTGGTCCTATGCTACGTGTCGTTCCCTCTCTTCTTCAAGCAAATGTCTTGTCTCTCTTCACTATCATGCCCATGAAGGCACAAAAAAAGCCCTTAAATATATATAAAAGAAAGACAGCCTCTCTTTGGACAAAAGCCAAATGCCCTAAATGTAAATATGTAATTTAAATGATCTCCAGCCAACTAAGCTGTTGAGATACAAGGCAAACAAAGAGCAGGCTTGGACCCGAGTCTCTCTCTCTAGCATCACTCAGAAGCACCAGACAGCTCACCTCTGCCCCCCCTTGAAGAGCGGGTACTGGCAGAGGACGCAGTGGGTGGCGGCCGACTCATAGTAACGGGGCCAGCCGGACTGGACGAGGGTCTCCACCTCCGCGTCCCGCCCGTCGCCCTCCCCCGACTGGGACAGCACCACCTGGGGCCCGTTGAGCTCCTGGATGAGGGCCAGCGTTTCCTGGAGCTCTGCCTCGCCCTCGGCGATCTGCAGGGTGCGTCGCAGGAGCTGCAGGGTGGACTGCCGCTGGACGTCCCGCTGGGCTGCGCTCAGAGCCTGGTATGGATCCAGCAGCTGTGCTGCCTGGGAGGGTCCATAAAAAAAAAAAAACAAGGTGACCCTAACCCTAACCATTCGGTCCTGTGCTACATTTAATCAGATTCTCTTTGAATCCACTTTCCTGTGTCTCTCCACTCTCCTGTCCTTAAAGGCAAAAGCCCATACTAATACATAAATAAATAAATATATCCCACAAATATAAATAAGAACACCTAATAACACTTGACTAGCTGATTGAGCACTTGAGAGATTATTTACTTTGGATAACAATGTCTGCCAAGCTATAAAAGTAAATTAATGACAACTGAATGACTTAATGACTATCTAAAGGCGATCTCACCTAGCCCGACCGCTTCATGCAATAATTCAGAGGATGTGGGAAACATTTTGACATTTCAGCATTTTGAGCAAAACTGTCAAAACGGAAACACTTAACCTCTTCTTATCTCATAATACAATCATCAAAACGTATCTTCTGCTTTCATAATATGTTCATCACAACATATCTTCTGCTTTCATAATATGTTCATCACAACATATCTTGTGCTTTCATAATATGTTCATCACAACATATCTTGTGCTTTCATAATATGTTCATCACAACATATCTTGTGCTTTCATAATATGTTCATCACAACATATGTTATTCTTTCATAACACTTTCTAACGTTTGTGCTGGTAAAAAGTAGGCCTTCTTGAATTTACAAGTGAGTTCATGCCAGGTGACACCCGGGTATTAAATAGCAAAAAGAAAAAAGGAAAAATATCTGACGAGTGATGAGAATCAGTACAAAAAAACCCACAAACACCATCAGCTCTACTAAACCTCACTTCAGGTTTGCAGCCTGGCTGATTTGAACGAAAGTTAAGAGTAGCCGTAGTTGAGAACAGAGTAGCGTTCGTACCTTGGCTCCCTTGCTCTTGCGGGACAGCTCCCAGCCACACTTGGGGCACTCTGCCGGCTTGTGTCTGTTCTTGTACACGTAGTCGCAGGACGGGTTCTTACAGCGGCCACGGCCCCGCGCCGTCGACAGGCCCAGGTCCTGAGAGAATGCGTTACATGGTCGGTATCTTTACTAGTTAGTCGTTTAGCAGATGCTTTTAACCCAAAGCGACTTATAGTGTAGGGAAGTAAAAGGAATCTAAAGGGAGAGGTAGATTAGAGGGGATGTAGGGGTTAGGCATCTTGCTCAGGGACACCTACAGGCAGGCTGCAGACACCGGGGTTCGAACCCAGAGGTTTTGGGCTGGGAGTCAAACACACAAACACACATTCCTAATCCCATGCGACAACAAGCAATTAATCACTCAATTAAAAAAAAAGACTTTCATATAAACCATGTGAATTGGAAACCTAATGAGACGACGAAGGAACATTTTAGATGACGAGGATGGTGATAAAGAGTACTGACAAAGCTGGAGACGGTGTTCTGCTTGAAGGGCACGACCGACAGGATGTTCACTCCTTTCGCGTTCAGCGAGGTGATGTACTGGCCCCCCTCGGCCGGCGCTGTGGAGCTCTGCGGGCGGAGAGAGATGCTTCATTCGCCTGGGCTGTATAAATAATTTCCGCTGTACTGTATAAATGTACGGCACCCGTACAGCATACCTGCACGACCGCAGCCGACGCTGGGACGATGTGGCCGAGCTGCTTCAGTGTGCTGGGTTTGAGTCCCGACATGCTCTGACTTGGTACTGTGAACACAAGAACAAAGTATGAAACACTGATTTGAACCTTTAATTGCACCGCACGCAACCAAAGTGGTGATTAATCCTTACTTTGACATGTGATATCTATTGTAACTGCCACTAATAATAAATATTGCTAACATTTATCTCTGATTGCTATGGCTACACTGCACTCTAGTGGTTGTTTTTAAACTGGGATACGCAGCGCTGGAAAATGTTTTCACCTGGAAATGACCTAAATCAAATTCCACACCTATGTGTGTGAACCCGGAAATATGTATTAAATACAAAAGCAGTACATGATGAACAGTACCTGTGACGACAGGTTTGGGGTTGTTGCATGTGGCTTTTCCTTTGTCTGGGGGTACAGTTAGAAACTGGAGCACAGTACGGCCTGCACGCAGAATAACAAGGGGAAATGTGATGTGTATTTAATGGACGTATCGCTGTATGGTGGTTTACACTGGCTTGAGTTATGTCATGGCAGTTCTCACCGCTGGTGCAGTAGGCTGGCAGGATGGGCCTAACTGGTCTCTTCTTCATGGTCACATGAATTTTATCTTGGCCTTTGACAGTCATGTTTTTGGCAGTTGCTTTCAATTGTCTATTCATTGACAGGAATCCAAAAATAAAAACACACATTTTTTATGTAAAAGGATAGGTCACTGAAAAATAAATGCTGTAGCGATTGCTGTATCGAAAAACTACGCCGACCTTGCTTGCGTCTGTGTTTTGGTGCTGCTGCCCTCTAGTGGTTCTCCCTTAGCAGGCGCATGCTGTTTTGTGAGGCTCTGTTGCAACTGTCCCTCTCCCCGGCCTTGGGTCACGTTTTCGACAGTTGAATTTCCCTGTTCGGCAGAAGACAGCTTGGGTTGACAGCTGTCACTAGAGTTGATTTCGTTCTGGTTTGATTGCTTTGATTGCTTCGCGGTTTTCTTAGCCTGTTCATAGGAAGGAAGAAAAACCGAATACATAATAACAAAGCAGAGTTGAAGCTAGATGCCATACCGTTTATCCATTAAATTAAAAACAAGTTTACGACTGGATATTAATATTGACGTACAGTGGGTACCCACTTGCCCCCCAGATGACTGCCACATTCTGGGCATGTGGGTGGTTTGTGACGGGTCACATAAACGAATGAACAACCGGCAGCAAGACAACGTCCTCGACCTCTCCTGGTGTACGTCTTCACAGCCTACAGACGACAAACCTTCCATTAATAGCAGCTAATAAGTGTCATAAAACATCAATAATAAAAGTGAATCATTAACTTATGATTACTCATTGTTAATCATTTAATTGGAGGGTATTTTCAATAGAAACCTTTTCACCTGCGAGCATGTGTGTCCAATATTGGACTCGATGCGATTAACAATTTACCATTTTATATGAGGGCTTGGCCGTCTCTCCGACCCCGGCTCCCACAGAGACCATCATCACCTGGCTGACAGAGTTGATACTCGCCACAGACTTGGGCTCCACCAGGTTCTGAAGAGAGCGAGAGCCAAAGATCCAAATAAATACTGCATAGTACCGGAGGCAACGCCACGCAGCAGAGCAACCTTGTGGGTGTTTTCACTGTGCACAGTAAAATAAACCAATCAAATAAATGCGTATCCATGAACCTGTCGCTAACGATCTAGATCATTAATAAATAATATGTAATATAGCTTCCAAAGCCTGCAGAACCCACTGCATTATCACTTGGCACAACTCAATATGCACACAGTGAAGCTGATCATCCATGGCAATGGATGATCATCCATGGCAATGGATGACCAGCTACGCAACCACACGCTACAAAGACACAAAGAGTCTGTGTAGCAGATTAAAGACAAACTCCGCCCTGCCTACGTGACACACCCCATCCGTGTCCCATGTATTTCTTGACGCTAAATGGACAAATGTCTTACCTGGGCAGGTATGATGGTGACCACCTGTGACATGTCCTGCTTCATTGGCTTCACCGTAGCTCCGCCCACCCCAGAATCATCAGGTTTTAATTTCACAACGCTATAGACACTATTGCCAACGACGCCAGGGTCACTTGCTGCCAGCAGCATCCCACAGCTTGCCGCACACGGAACGGGGACGACCCGGGAGTCGTGTGGGGCTGGGGCGGAGCTTTTAGACAAGGCGGGGCAGGAAGTAGACTGGGTGAGGATTCCCTGGAGGTCCGAGGTGGGTTCAGACATGGAGGCCGTCTCCTCGGCCAAGCCCTCGATGGCGATGCACTGCTCCGCAAACTCCACCTCGCTGTCCAGAGCCAGGGCGGGGTACTGGGTCTCTTGGGGAAGGGATATGGAAGATGTGCCTTGGACGACTGGGGGACCCAGAGACTCCAGGGGGCTGGGTTCTGCCTGGGAGCCCCCCACTCCCTGGTGACTTGATGGGGAGCCTTTGGGCAAAAGGATATAGTTGGCCCTGGGGAGGATCTTGCGGAATCCAGGTAGGTCCTGGGTGGAGGAGACTGAGGACTGTGGGAGATAGATAAATATACAAGAGTAAGTAATAAGTAAGTAAGTAATCAGAGGACAAGAGTCCTTTTATTTGCCACACGGTCGACACTTCAACCACACACACTGTGAGTGGGGTAAAAATCACAGTAGTGGTTTTACTTTTTTTTTTAGCAACATGCCAATATGCCCTTTTGAAACCATGCAGGCTGGTCGTGCTATTTCTGAAAAGATCTGAAAAATGTGTGCTGAAACATCCCCACGTATGATCTTAACAGACCGTGTCTACACCCTCCTTCTCCAGCTTGGCCTTCTCCAGATAGTAGCCCTTCTCTGCCACATTCAGCCTCTTCCAGCTCTCGCTGATGCGCTTGTTGATCTCAGACTGGGGCAGGTTGGGGCTCTCCTGCTGTATTACCTGGTGGAAATCAAAGTAATACAGCAGGTAGGCAGACCTAGCAGAGAAGGATGAAACCATCATGAATCATTGCATTTCTTGCCTTTCGGGATTTCTTTTCCCAATCATTTGGTATTTATTTGTTTTGCCCTTGCGTATCTGCCACTGTTACCACTGTAATTTATTATAAATGATATTTTATAAATTATGCTGTTATTTTAGAATGTTTTTATTGTGATTTTATTCTTGCTGTGAAGTGCTTGTGAGTATTTTGAAAAGCGCTATACAAAATAAACGCATTATTTTTTCTTTTTCTTTTTAATAAAGCGTAATATTAAATTAGAGGCCGACTACCTTGGCTTCTTGGGTTTATCATTTATGTCCTCCTGTGCTTTAGATTTCCTCTTTTTGGGAGATGTAACTTCCTGTAGAGTGTAGCAGCTCTCGACCACCTCCGTTTTCACATCCTCATACAACTGCACCGTCTCCAAAGAGTCCATGATCTGCAGCTTTAGAAGGAGCACATCATTTTATTTTAGTTATGGTTTGTTCATATTTGTGCATGGCTAATAATGATATATCTTACTTTTGAGTAATGCTAGCAATGTCTGTAGTGCAATAATCAAGCACGACATTTGCATGGGGATTTCTTTTGCAATTTAACCACATTCTGTAAATACATGCAATACACAGACGTTGTATTTAGAGGTTGCAGGTGCAGTAACCTGTCCAAACTTTTAAGTCCTTCCCTGTTGTAAAATTTAGGCGTGTTGGTGTGCTTTTATACTAACGGATACTCGGTGATTATCCAATGAGGTGTCTTCTTATTGCAACCTTACCTCTGTTTACCCAACGATTTGCAAACTGCTCTCAACAACCTTCAGTCGCGACAAAGGAAGTGTTTCATTGTATCGACCAGGTGCGCTATTACGATTTCTCCATAATCGCCATTAAATCGCGAAGATTTGATTCACAAGTACACAGTAAATTAGCGTAGTTTGTCCTCCCCTTGAGGGAAACATGGCGCTTTGTTGCTATGGCCTTCAACCTACCAGGAATTGAAATAAACAAGAGCAAGACCAATCACAACAGACGTTTTTGACACGTGAAAAGTAACCTCGTTCAATGGTTCCCAGGCGTCCTCGTTTCACGACGGAACGCCCGGAGCGGGATGCTCCAAATTATCGTTATCCGCGAGAGAGAGAGAGGGCGGGACTTTCAGTTAACATGCGTTACGCTGCGAGTGAGCTGGAGGGACTTCTGATAGAGGGACATCAGTTTCCGTTACATGTTTCGGATATTGCTTTCTCAAATTCTTCATCAAAAAGTATTCCATCTCTGTTCTTCTTGTCTGTGTTGTTGTTATTCTTGTCATATTCTTATTGTTCTCGTTCCGGGGACTTTGACTTTAACTGGCGCACAACAGCCCATAGGAAGTAAGAGACAGGAAATTGCGTTGCGGTAGACCGGGATAACGGTTCAATCCAGGATACTTTCTTAGCCTACGTAAAAAGAGCATGCATGGGTGCAACTTATTCTTTTTACCTCTGCGAAGCACACAACATTTGGGTGACTGAACTGAGACGATGGGAAATCTATTTTCATATTTACGCAAAATGTAGCAAAGCACCGAGCAACTATATACGAATACAAATATATTTAACGTTTTAGAGCTACCTCTGTTAGGCAAAGGTAGTCGATCAAAAGAGTCCATTCCAGGATTACAAGTCAAGCTAAGAGATCATTACCTTGAGCAAAATGGCGGATGGCAAGGTGAGTAAGTTTTCAATCGTGTTTTAAAAGTTAAACCATATGTCATGTCATGTGTCCAACACATGACAAGGCAGCACGAATGACACATCTGCTCGAGATTCACTCACACTTGGCTGGCAAACTTATATAAAATGCATTTAAAAATTAATTTCGTTCAATGACAATTGCAGCCAGATCTATGTGATGCGAGTCTAGACTAGACACATTTAAACGCATTTCCTCACAATTATTTTAGGATCCCCTGAAACAGTTAAAAGATCTGAACAAGCTCAAGAGTCAGTTGGAGGAGATCCAAAGGCGGGTAGAGAACGAAGTGTCCATCGGAATTCCTCAAGTAAGTGCATATCATTATGCTCTTCTTGGATTCACTCATTTCATTTTGTGAGATGCTAACGCAGAAAGGTGTATTACATTCACAACACATCCAGTGAACTATGCAACAACGTCTTGAAATGTGTGTCTTCATCCTGTGTTCTGTTATGTGTTTCTGTTCCAGGGAGGATCTCTGTTGGGTTCACCTTTTCTGAAGGGCTTCCTAGCTGGTTATGTGGTGGCCAAGTTACGGTCCTCCGCTATCATGGGAGTGGTGCTGGGAACCGTGACTGGCATTTACGCAGCACAGACCTATCAAGTGCCTAACATTGAACAGACTGTGAGAGATTATTTAAACAATCTGAATAAAGGACGCAAGTAAACTTGGATTGGCGCCTAGTCGGCCAGTGGGATTGGGGCACGGAAGCCAGTAATTTGGTTACAGCTGCTGGCTTTCCAGTGACTCATGGAATAGAGACTACAATTCAAACTTTCCTGCTCAAACTGGACAATGGACGTTATAATGTAACGAATAATCTGGGAATCAATGTTTTTGTTGCTGTTATTTTCATCTGAAGAGCATCTCGTTTATTTATACTTAAGTTGTTTAAGGACGCCAGAGCTGGTGTCAAAATAAAAGTTTTGGATTTAGGACCTTTTTTTTTCTTTTTTCTTGCCTTAGTATGTTGTCGTATTGTAACCTTTTTATGGGTCCTGAAAGTACTTCCAAGAATCAACCGTTATAGTGGTTACAATGCATAGCTCTATTCATGTTATATGGATCAACCTAGCATCCACTTTACTTTAACCACACTCTTGAAGAGCACTGTATTGAGAATGATTGTGATCCCCAACGTGGGGCCCCCAGCCAGGAGGAGAAGGAGGAGGCAGTGGCTCCAGTGGGGGGTCCTCCTCACTCTGATGGTCCTCATCTATGGCTCCCACGCGCCACTCATCGCCCTCACCAAAGTGGACGGCCAGGTTCCCTTCAGCCCCTCGTCGTGTGTCATCCTGATCGAGTTAGCCAAACTCCTGATCTCCCTGGGCACGCTCCTCCTGAGCAGGGATGCATCTGCCCTGTTGGCCCCTCCGTCCCTGGTGCTGGTGGCTCCTTACGCCGTCCCCGCCCTACTCTACGCGCTCAACAACAACCTGGTGGTTCTCATGCAAGCCTACATGGACCCAAGCTCATACCAAGTCCTCACCAACCTTAAAATCGCCTCCACCGCCCTGCTGTATTCTTTGTGCCTCGGCAGGAGGCTCCGTCTGGTCCAGTGGTCAGCCCTGGGCCTTCTCATGGGAGCCGGGGTGTGCCACAGCTACAGCAGCCTGCGCTCCGGGGACCTTGAGCAGGCTGCGGCCGACTCGCGTATAAGGCTTCACATCACGGCCTGGGGCATTTTCCTTGTGCTGCTGTACTGCTTTGTCTCTGGGCTAGCGGCAGTGTACACGGAGAGGGTGCTGAAGAGCCAGCGGCTGCCCCTCAGCCTGCAGAACCTCTATTTGTATGCGTTTGGTGTGGCTATCAACGGGGTGACGCATCTCTCCGGTGAAACGGGGGAGAAGGGTTTTCTGCAAGGCTACTCGGGGGCTGTGTGGGCCATCGTAGCTGGACAGGCAGTCAACGGCCTGCTGATGTCTGTGGTGCTGAAGCACGGCAGTGGGATCACCAGACTGTTTGTCATCTCCAGCTCCATGCTCGTCAACGCGCTGCTGTCTTGGGCCATCTTGGGGCTTGAGATCACTCCTCTGTTCCTCCTGCCTGTAACCATGACTGCTGTGGCAGCGTACTTGTATTACACGTAGTGGATTAGCTAGTCCACCCATGGCCCAAGGCTCAGTTCAGCAAACAGCTTTTCTTCATTCTATTGACATTCAAATTGATTTCTCGTTTTGTCGTGCCTCTGAAATGTGTTTTTTGTTGTTGTGTTTCAAGCAAACTTGAAATATACCGGTTGAGCCGGTCATTGCAGTAGGTCATTGCATTGAGATCAAATGTTTTCACACAGATTAGCAAATTCTGTTTCTTTTTACAATCCATGATCAAATGTTTAGCCCACCTTCAAGTTGTGTTTTTGAAAGCAAAACATTTCATATTGTATGCTGCTTTAGGCGAACTTGGTTGAATCATTGCTTCACTCGTAGTCAAGCAATGATTACTTTATGACGATAAGTTGATTTACAAAAGAGTATTTTATTAGAGAAGAGGTGACTTACGTATCAATGACTCAATAAAAGTGTTTTTAAAAGTAAATCGTTAATGTGCTTTTATTTTGTACTTTCATTGCGGTGGAAATGAAAACTCAAGTCTTCGGGTCACTTCTTGTTGCTAAGGAATCCTTCAGTTCACCTAGAGCTAGGAAACAAAAAAAAGAACCATGAATGCAGAGCAGATGGAGTAGATGTCAGTTCAACTCACCAGCAGTATTTCAAGTTCACCGTGAGGGCAATATAAACGAAAGGGCACTGCAGACCCCAGTCATAAATTAGCCACAGCACACGTGTTTTAAGAACGTGTTTGAGAGTTATAGCTTACCTGCACGGTGCATCTTGTTCTCTACTTGGAGCTGCTGGTTCTGAGCAGAGAGGTAGACCGCATCCTGGACGGCCTCGAGCAGAAGAGATTGGTACCTGCCTTGCATGGCCCTCTTCTGCTCCTCGCTCACCTGGTGGAACACCTGAAACACCTGGACAGGAAGTAGCTGAAGATGGCCGAAAACTAGCTAGAAATTCATTCATTCATATGCATATGCATTTTTACCCTTGTATACAAGGGACGTTAACCACTTACAGTGAATTCAGACATTTCATTAAGGAGCAATTGGGCTAGACACACAATGATGCCCAATGATGCTTACGGGCAATCTGCAGACATTGGGGATCGAAACCAGAACCTTTTGGCTGGGAGTCAAACACCCTAACCGCTACACTGCGCCGCCCATAAAACATTGAAAAATGTTTTATGGAGACAAATGTCAAACCCCAAAACCGGGATGCTTAATTGCACCACACGGACTGGCCACTTGTGGCCGCCTCTTAGTGTTTTCCCACAGAATTACTGAAGGTAATTACCACAGGTATACACCAAAATGATGCATTTAAGTTTTGTTTATCTCTGTGTAAAATGTCTGATGTTTGGTTCCCCTTCTAACAAGGCCTGTGAGTCAATATACCAACGTCAGTATCAACGTCAACGGTATCTCTGTGTCAGTGATCAAGAGTCCAGTCAGTGTGGAATAACTGAAAAACTGAAAAATGGCTGAGTTTGACGATAAGGCTAGGGTTAGGCTTCACTCTGGTACCAATCCCAAGTGCACAGCTGCAAAATAACCATAATCTATAGACAATGTTGCTAAATGAATTCATTACTCTACCGTGACATGAAATAAGCAAGGTTGTGCAACGAACTGGCAGCCACTGGAATCGAATGGAAAGGGGGAGGGGGAGTGCGCCATCTAGTGGCTGAATGTTGTCAATGTTATCAATTGTACCTTTAAGTTTGATTCACGGATAGATTTTTTTATCAGCCACGCAAAGTCATACATCCGCAGCTATTCGCATCCCACCTTGAGGCTCTCCTCTCGGAGGTGCTGCAGGTCCTGCTGGTGTAGGTGGTGTTGGTCCTCAAGGTCTCTCTTAGCCTGCAGGGCCTCTTCACGCAGGGCCTCCATCTGCACTGCAAGGACCCGCCTCTCTCTGGCCATTACCAGCAGTTCCCTCTGGACACCTTCTGCCTGAAGGAAAAGTTATTAAAGTAAGGCTCAAATGATGTGTTTTGAATGATATATTTGAATGAGATATTTACATGTGTACAGCAGCAAACATTGACAAATGTTATAGGACTACGCTCACAATCACCAATGCGGAACCATAAATACAAGCACCGACGTAGAGACCCGCGGTCACTATTGGAAGTATAATCTGGCCTCAAGAGTTGCTACCAATGCAGTGTTATCCTCTCCCAAATTACCACATTTAGCTTCATTTTTGGGCGGATGTTTCTGCTGAGTAAAACCTCTTGTGTGAAGGCACCAGCGTGATGGATTGTGCTGTTTGTCCCTCTCTTACCTTTTCCTCCTTCAATTCTTCTTCCATCTTCTCCAGCTCCTCCTGAATTAATTTTTCATGCTCTTCCTTGGTTTGTCTTTGTCGTTCTAACAGTCTGCTGTATTCCAGCTGAAACATTCAGTGACGTTCAGTGCAGACCAAATTACACAATAAGAGAGACAGAGAGGGATGAAAAAAGTGGTATTTGGTTACAAAAAAATGTCTTACATATCTTACATAATACGTTTTGCGTTTTGAGTATATTCATATTTCATTGAAGCATATATTGAGCTGTGTTCGTTATGCACCGGTTGAGAGGAATCAGAGTCTTCTAAGGGGAATCCACTCTTCTTCATCTCATCGTTGAGAGATTCTCTAAGTTGGTGGATCCTAGTCACTCTCTCCTGCACTTTTTCCACACTCCCTTTGCCCTCTGCAAGGAAAAACAACACACGCTAAGTCTTATCATTCACTCCCCAGTCGCCCTACTTTAATCAGATCTTCCTAGCATGCTACCTCTGGTATGTGCCTCCATTTCCTGCCGCAACTGGTCCTGTAGATATTTCATTTTTTCCGTTGTCTCCTGATAATCTGTGCCGTGATCACCAGATGGGCGCTGTTTGTTTTTCACGGACTGCCGTTCCTGCAGCTGAGTCACAACTCAAGTCAATAGCTACTCAAGTCAATAGATTTGTTTTTGTTGTAGCAAACATGCAGTAACCATAATAACTAAATAAATACCTTTATTTTGTCAGACATTTCCTGCCTCTTCTCCCATGACTGATCCTTCACAATCTGGCAGAGATGAATCATTGCAATTTGTGAATTCATGAAGTCAAACGAGGACAGGTACAACTGGAGGATGAGTCATAATTATAAGGATATAACCCGTAAAAACACACCTGTATGACTTTGGCTAGCTCTGCGAACCTATAGGTGTTTTGCTCCCCATGTTCCTCTTGTGATATCATCATTGTCCTCAGCCCCTGCATTTGAAGTCGTAACTCTTGCTCTGTAACCCTTGGACACCAGCGGCCATACGTTGCCGTGGTTACCAGTCCCTGCACCTTTTGGGCCAACGCTAAGGCTGAAGGGGCCTCATTATCCAGAAGACCTGGTGGTGGTGACAATGAAGGAATAGAAAATGATTTAGTCTTCCAAGAAAATGGGGGATGAGCGGGGGGTGGGGTTGGGGGTCAGGTGAAATGGATCGTTGGATCATTGATCTCTGACCTTGTGGTGGTGGGATGCAGTACAGAAGGCATGTCCTGCTGTTTCCTGTAAGGGCATCCGTTAAGAGAAACGGGAGGAGCTGCTCGCTGGTTCTCGTTCCAAGCTGAATTTGATCGAGTACTTTGACCAGTGGGCTGACTCTATGGGCAACAGTGGTGGGTTAGCCAAGTTCAACACAACTGGATCAATCAAAAAGTAAAAGAGTGATCTTATGCCCCGAGGTGTAAAGACAAAACAGCATGAGAGTTAAGTGGATGAGACGAACCCTCTGAGGTCGTTCTTGCTCACTCCCCCTGACAGGCAAAAAAGCTGTAGTCTGCCACGACAGAATTCAGGTTCTGCATTATCAGCGTGCAGCCTCTGCTCCGTGTCTACCGAGAACATGAAACTACATCTATGGAAAACACACACCCACACACCAGAACGATGTCACTTCGGTGAACTTAATCCATGTGCACTACACTGAACAATGGCAGTGAATCCACATCAATCGACCCTTTTCACAGAGGCGTCATCATAGGACAAACACAGGTGTCGTTCATAACACAAATTTTGGTCCTTTTTGCTTAGGAAGGTTCCTAAAAGAGTAAAATGACCCGGAAATGGCAGCCATGATAAGAGCTAAGGAAAGGTGCTTCAATGCTTCCTTCCTTATCTACACTGGACCATCCTTTACGAAAGGAGAGGAGATAATGCTGTCCCAATGCTGTCGCACCATTCGGCCGTTCACCAAAACAAGGAAAACAAGGGACGCAGATCATCACGTAAACAATAATACTAATTGGGATTCATGTCGTTAATATGAGTGGACAGGGACAATGCGGGCAACCATTTTGTTTCGCTTTTGTCACTGGTAGCATATATTCCTTTTTAGTCCACGTTTATATAGCCTGTATGAAACAACACGGTAAGAACACACAGGGCGATGATGCAAGAAGCCGGACCCATGACATCTTTTCTTGACCTCATGACGTTTTTCATCAAGGTCACGGAAAAGTGATCAGTTCAATCGACTGTGTCCTGGTCCATAAAAGTAGCAAACCCATAATTAGTGTTATGAGTGGCACCTGTGTTTATCCTACGAAAAAGGGTTCTATAGAGTTAGTGGATAACCTAAAGCTTTGCTGGATCTGTGATGATGAATGAATTAACGGTTTCACCTGCTGGAAACGGGGGCTGCTGTGTCCGCCAGTCTCTTCCTGCCTGTCTCGTACAGATCGCACGCCTCTTCCGCCGAACACACGGACACCTCACACAACCCCTCCACCAGGCTGAGAACAAAAGAAGCAACAAGAAGCAAAAGAAAAGAACAGGACTGTAAAAAAAGTGATTGAATGAATATTAATTTGCATCATTCTGCATGTGTCCAGGATGTGTTGCATTGCGATCGCTTTTGTGTGTCATCATGGCCTCCCTATTGAACAGAAGGTCAGACGGGGACGTACCGTCCGAGGACGGGGTGATGAAAGGGCTTTAGATCATGTCTTTCAGGGTTCAGGAGATCCAGGGTGCTGTCATCTGGATAGAACTATCAACAAGGCGTTAGACTTCTGCCAGCCATCTGCAGTAGGTTATTACCTTGGGTTATGTATGCAGAATGCACGTATACCTGAACAAAGGACACCGTGTTGAACGTTGCCGTTTTCGCCTTTGAAATTTGACTGAACAAAATCTTCAAAACCTATTATGGAGTGAGGTATTAATTAGGCCTTAGGTATTCATATAGGCTGTTTAGGCTTATTTGGTATAGATGTTGTTTTGGACCTTTTTGATGATGTCATCATCAATCGATACGCCTGATTGGTCAGTCCTGTGGATTCCACCAATTAGCAGCGCTCCCTTGTAACCGCAGGAAATGAGCTCGGCAAGCGGCTGGAGGATCTCTGGCTCAACTTGCTGCAAATAAACAGAACCGCAGTTAGAAAACCCTTCCAAGTAAACAAGCATTTAGTCAGCATTTAGGGAAATCTCATTAGAGCTGATCATACGGAGCAAGTATAAATCATTGCTGGCAACAGAAGATTCATACGCATTTCAATACCTCAAGGTTTTCCAGTGTCACAGCCTGATCAAATGAAAAAGAGGATGTTTCCTAAGGCAAACACATTGACGCGATTAAGCTTATACAGTGAACAAACCGTACCAGTGAACAAATTGATTTACTGATTACAGGTTGGAGGGCCAGGGATTCTGGCAGACCACTGACCTCCTTTCCCCCTAACGTGTAGTCCACAGTACGGCCGTCCTCTCTGATTACACAAGTGCCTTCAGCTGCGTCTGTTAACAACACAGGGACAAGGTGCACATTGCTAAATGTTCAGAGCTGAAATCACTGAACGTTTCACAGATTTATCAGGAGATCCGTTTACCTGGGATTCGCATGAGTACAACTCCCACTCTTACCGGTGCAGCGCGACCAGATTCCCCCTGCTGTAGGTTCAAGGGAAAAAAACAATTGAAAAATCGACTTGAATTGCGTGTTCCGAATGGCTGTTGCTGTGGCTACTTACAGGTATATCCATGTTCATAACGGTTAAGAGCTCTGGCCCTCACTTTGCGCAATACTGCTAGTGGCTCTGGAGTTGATTGCAAAGGTCTGAATCATTAATGAGCCGGAGTCCACTTTCACTGAGTATCGGGGATAGAGTTACCAAAATGTAAGCTTAAAACAGACACCACCACGGCAACGGCTTCCTTTTAAAAAGTCCAATCTGTTTTCCTTAAAATGTTCTTTGCGTCCGATCATTCGATCAATGTACACCATGTTGTATAGGGTTGAATTACATTGTGATATGCATTGTAATAACTGATTTTGTTGAAAGATTCTTGAAAGATGAAATGACAATGATATGAGACAGTGATTGACCATGTCAGTGTGTTTTAGGTCTAGGACACCAACTCTTGCCAGGGCATATGCCAAATATATATATGGAGAAAGAGATATCCTAACTTTACTACATTATTTAATATCATAACATGTCACATTTGTTTTAATTTAGGGAAAAGCTACAGATATTTCATATTTAGGGAAAAGCTACGGATATTTTAACTACTCTCAGCAACATTAACTTTATTAAAAGATGATAAACAGGTTACAGATTAACTGTACAGATGAAATATTAAGGCACAAAAAGGTCAATAAGTCAGCAACAAACACCAGCAGGAAAATGAAAGTAACAACAAATAACATCAACAACATCATTTTTCTGATGGTGCTCGTGTTAAAGGCATGGCCTCTGTGGCGGCCATCTTGACAGCGCGCCCTGGGAATGACCATGACCAAGCAAACCGCTTTTCAGGTGGAGAATGATTCCGGTGATTCATGAGTAACAAAAGCAGCCGGCAGCCATTCATTTTTAAGAGCTGCATTTTCAAGAGCTGACGATGAGGAGCGGTGCTCACCGTAGCAGTAATCTTAGACGCAGCAGTCCTACTATGTTACAGCAGAACTTCTGGAGGGAGACGGCACAGAGGCTGGGCCGCGAACCCAAAACTGCCTTGTTTCCTGTGTCGTTATAAATATTATACTGAAGAAAACTATTTTGGGTGAGTGGAGGCACACTCTCCCTGGAGTTTTTTGCCCTTAATAGTGTATTTTGACAGGCAAACGCAAAGATATCTTTGCGTGCCCATTGGCTAAAAATGTCATGGCTTTAAAAATAGATACATAAATTAAAATAATTGCATTAAAATGAACAAGACACTTAGCCTTCCCATTGAAATTCCTCAGCATCCTAAACGATGCGGTTTTCACATCCTATCATATCATGTGATTGTTTATATTTAGTATTTTGTTTACATAAATCATGTACCTTCCTACATTTTGTAACTATTGCGCGAACACAAATGTGATCTTCAGTTCTGTTGTATTGAGAGCGGAGAACCAGCTCAAATCCCCACTTTGATTCCAAATATGTTGCCATGTACACAATAGCCAAAAGTCAATTGTTTAGAAATATTATTATTATTATTTGTTTACTGAATAATAAACTGCTTTCTGGGCTGCTGAGAGCCAGCAGCCAGAGTGCCCACAGGTGCCCACTTTCTGTGTGACCACACAGTAAGGTTACACATAGAGTGTATACATGTGTCTTTCTGACATTGAGGTCGACCATGGCCGATGGTGGCTCACTGTACCACCACTCTTGTCTACACCGGCTCCTCATACTGGGGCTCAAACAAGCCAAGGGTGGAAGGGAAGGAGGTATCGTGGAGGAAGTTAGGAAAAGTTGGAGTCGATGTGAGAGACATGAATTTTTGGAAAGAGTCTCGTAAATCCTCTATTAATCTTCCCAACTGAGGAGCCATATGTGAAACGAAGGCCGATCCCTGTTGATTTTGATGAACAGCACAGCAGTTTCACGGTTATTTTAATAATGACATAGTGACCTTGACAAGGTTAGGCCCCCTTGCTGTGCTTCTCTCCATGGTAAAGTTAACACAAAACCATTAATTATATTGATTGCACCATCGGGGGGGGATGTCCTCTAAACACTCCCACCACTATTGCAAATCAAATCCTGAAGGTCGATTCAAAACACATCCCTACAGCTGATCCCTCTCACATTCAGCAACATTGTGATATCCTGTTACATGCGGAAATGAGCCACACTCACTACCCTTCTTAACTTGCGTTCACCAAAAAAACACATTAGATAAATAAATGGCTGGAGGGGAAGGTAGCTCGCACCAACACCTACTCTTTGCGTTAGCGGGGTGTGGGTGGCGGTTTCTCCCCCGGCCATCTGGAAGCCCAGCCAATCAGCACATCCGGCATTCAAACTCCTGAGGCAGACACGGGTTTGAGTTACACACATAAATATAACTCATCAGCTGCCCGTGTGTCGTGTCTCTGGGGGCGTGCGGCATTACCTTCCACTCGCTCTCCTCCATCTGGTCCCCCAGACTCTGCTGGTTGGGCACGGAAGGACTGATTGAACCGGGGAAGCTGGGAATTCTGCTGAAGGAACAGAAATTAACTACGGTTTACTTTGCACACGTCAACATCCATTTATTAATGACTTGAATTTCTTGGCACCGGCACCCCCGTAACACCACCGACGGTGTGCTGGCATTCAAAGGGGTTTGTTGACGGTAATGTACTCGGAGGAGTTTTCTCACTTATCACCGACATCCGCAGTGTCCATCAGTTTCTGCAAAGACTGTAGTTAAGGGTAGATACATAAGTATATAACATGGTATAAGCTATACAAAACACATCACTTTTAAGACACTGAATCACGATACATTCTGCCACTTTATAACGTTTACACCGACCGCCATGGATGTATTGGCACTTGGCACAGTTTCCATCGAAGACATTGAGGAGCGGCATGCCATTCATTCATACATACAGATCTACGATTTCCGCGATACATTTATTTTATTTTTGTATTAAGTCAACTGATTGTACACAAATCGAACACGGAACGACACCTCTGCAAAGTATCAAACCCATAGTAAACAAACCCCCTTTAGCCTACTTGATACAATGTGTTCTAGGACGGCCACAGGCCACAGGCATGCAGACGTCGTCCATGCGTAACGCGTCCAGTACGCATCCATTCCATAGGCTGTATAAATAAAATAGATCCATTCCAGCTTAAACAATGGTAGAGAGGAAACACTATTGTTGGGCAGACGCGGAACGAAGTCGAAGGGAGTAGGCACACCAAGTTATTATAATTAATTACAGCGGTTTGTTTGTGTTCATTGAGCCATTTCAATACAATACTCGAGTGGAGTGTTTGAATTTGTCAGAAGGATGTCAATGGGTTTTATTAGCTACTTTACATGCATATCATAATGGGATTTACCACTAAATGTTTTCCAAGCGAAATGGGCCTACGTTGTTAGAGCCACCACAAAACAGATAATGTTGGAGCCCTTGAAAAAACAATCATGGTTCATTTTAACACAGATAGTGTTTACCTCTGAAGATGAGCTATGAATCATTGTTCATCCAATTAAAAGTAAATTACATTGTGTGGTAATTTCTTGATGAACTTTGTATATTAGCCAACAGTGCCATAACATAGGTAGAATACGCTTCCTTAAAGAATGATTAATGTATGATTTTCAAAGGGTTCCTGTCACCTTCCCACTCAAAGATAACGACCTCCTGGCAAATCCATTTTATTTTGAAGTCTGTTGAATCGGTGTTGTTTGTTTTGGGTGCAAACAAGTGCACATTATCTAAGGGGATTTAAATAGGTAACTTATCAAATGACTGTTGCAATGTGGAATTAGGTTGACGCAAGTAAGGGAATAAAGTCCCCGACAACGAAGTGCCTGGGTTGTTTATCCAACAAACACCGCAGCATGACTTGTTGATAAGAGGCAGACGCCAGCGACATGTCCAGCTGAACCTTCTTCAGCAGTTCAGGTATGGTACCAAGTCTAATAAATACACAAACAGAACTGAGGGAAGCCACAGGGGAGCCAAGCATCACGTCGGACGAGCTTTTGAGTTGCGTGAGGGTTCAGGGAAGGAGCACCGATCAACGCTGGCCTGTATATGAGAGGGTGGCTGGAAAGTAGACCGGCACCATGTGAAAGGCTCTCTCTGGGGTTTGAAAGAAACCCCAAAGAAGAGAAACTCATACTAGTGTGTGTGTGTGTGCGTGCGTGGTGTAAAGCTAACACCAACATGCTTGAAGAATCACCGTTTGTACACGTTGGAGAAAGGTCATCCCTCAGCAGCTAACTAAGTAGTTAGTCCCATGGATAAAGTGTGGCGTCGTTTGAAAATCAAAGCTGTCACTGCAGCAAATGTACAACTTTAACTACTGGATACATTGAAATGAGATCAAGAGCTACACTGGGTATTTTGGTACCTGTTAATACCGTGGAATACTTTTGCAAGGCACCGTTTGCTGTCGTTGAACAGCACCCGATCAGATGACGCCTAATTGCAAAACAAAAGGCATCCAAAAAAAGAAGAAATATGAAATTACTGAAAAATACAGTGGTGTTTTATTTGCAAATTAAAAAGCACCGACAATATTAGTTACACTGTAAAAATTATTGACAACAATTACAAATCTGTATCATACAGTCCATACTGGGATTAGTACCATCGTTGCTGTTATGCGTTTTTTATTTTTTTTTAAATCACTTTAATACTTTATATGGAGAGATCCGGTACCTCTGTACAACAGTTGGCAGTGGGAGGATGTGAGTGGGGACGTGTCATATCAACACACATGGAAACGGACCGAATGGCTCCCCACACCCCTCTCTAAT
>OMKP01032496.1:0-12168 GCA_900302375.1 Bathygadus melanobranchus
CCCTCTCTCCCTCTCTATCTCTCTCGTTCTCTCGCTCTCCCTCTCGCTCTCTCTCTTTCCCTCTGCCTTTCTCCCTCTCTCACTCTCTCTCCCTCTCTCCCCCTCTTTTTCCCTCTCTCTCCCTCTCCCTCTCGCTCCTTCTCTCTCTCCCTCTCTCTCTCTCTCTCTCCCTCCCTCTCCCGCTCTCTCTCCCTCCCTCTCTCTCCCCCTCCCTCTCTCTCTCTCTCTCGCTCTCCCTCTCCCTCGCTCTCCCTCTCTCTCTCTCTCTCACTCTCTCTCTCCCTCTCCCTCTCTCTCTCTCTCTCTCTCTCCATCGGTGGTTCACATGGATAGGTAATGCAGCAGCACTGCTCCCATTATGTCCTAGAGATAGACACTCCCCCCCGTTCATCAATGAATCTTCAGCACATGGGATGAAACAGACATTTTAAGGCACATGTGTGGTTTGTGAACGTATCTTCTGCCTCTCGTGTAATGCATAAGTATATGCATTACACATATGCATTCTTCCTGTTTCTTCATACCGGTCTCGTTTCTAAATGGATAAATGAATGAGATGGCCATTAGATTAGGCAGGATTTGTTTAGAGGTGAGTCTTCACCATGCTGCATTCTAGAAACCAGGAACCTCCATTGGTTGTTGGAATGGAAACTGTGAGGGGAAACACAGCTTTGAAACCGCAGGAAACTTTTTGGCCGACAATACCTTTGCCGTTGCCTTGGCGATGCTGTCAGTCAGTCGTTCCTTGTTGCCAAGATACTTCTGAGCATTATTTTGTGACCCTTGTGTCTCAGTCAGTCTCTGTGTTACTTATTGCGTTGTGGAGATCGATTGATCCCCATGCAGCGTTTTAGCACCCGACCAGGCGACCACCCTATATGGCGAGCAGTGTGCAGAAACCATGAAGAACCATCATTTTTGTTGACCTGTTTCAGTCATAAATACGCATGGGTAATAACACGACAGCACTGTGGAGCCTCCTCTAAACCTTTAAAGCCTGTCTTCCCAGACTGATTTACTGGTTATGAGGCACACAGTGTTCACCCTCAAATGAGCCAGTATTACATACTTCTCTCATAGGCGCCTACCGAATGTCAGTTTGGCAAAAATGTCTCAGAATGTCTCAACCAAGCTCCCAGAATCTGGGATGGACAATATTACAACGAGTGTTGGGACCCCCGGTCGGGAAGCTCCCAACACATACGGCATCGCTTGGTGTTCTTCCTTCTGACCTTGAGTTATGGGGGCCGGACGGTGGTGCATCCACAGTGCACGGTGATTTGACAGGGGTGAAAGAACAATGCATCGTGGTCAGCGTGGGCCGGCTGTCGCCTCGCCCCCCCCACGCCGCTCTATATATCCATGATGCCCTTCGTTTTCCCATGAAACCCGTGGTCTCTTCACCAGCAGCGTGACAAATTAGATGTGCAGTGAAATGGAGTATGACTGAGAGCAGCGGAGGATTAGAGCTGCTCCAATCGAACCAGCAGTCTTTCCACTATCCTGTCGATTCTGTGGGGAAATACACAAGGACAGGGAGGAAAATGAGATCTGATTTTATTCGATTTCTTTTAATACGAGAAAATGAGATGGAATGGCAGTGAGACAAGATGCAGCCCTGGGTTCTGCAGGCCCCAGCGCTTCTCTCTTGGAAGCTGTGGTCATACATTTCTTGGGGGTGTCGAGGAATGAGTGCTGCTAACCATGTACTCTTTGAAACGATGCTAACTTACTGCCGGAGGATGGAGGGTGGAGGATGGAGGGTGGAGGGTGAGGCGGGCGGGTACACAGGTAGATTTATAGCTACAGAGGACACATAGATGGACTTAGTCCCGTGCACGCCACCACTGATAGCTGTATCTGGTCGTCATGGCAGGAAGAGCAGGAGTACTACAGTGTTTATCTCACTGTATATGTGACAGTGTTGTTATGTATGCTTTGATTCATGTTAAGAAATTGAAATAAAAATGTTTAATATGACATTTGTGAACCACTACACTTATATGGCAACACAGTAATACCATATATGATTTAATCAGAAACCCCTGATTAAAGGAAACATCTTATTGGCAGCCTGGCAGTTATGGCACATTTGATTATTTAGGGACACTTGCTGGCCAATAAACGACATGACAAGATTCCTAGAACTTAAGCAGGACCTCTCGTCCAGGCCCTCTGGAGCACCACAGTATGACAGCGACATCTAGTGGTCGAACAGCACATGTTTGCATAATCCTATAAAATCAAGCAGCAGTCGCCAACATGCAACAGCGGGGATGCAGGTTTGATCCTGGGATCCTTGTGACAATGATGTCCAGGTGTCCATGAGCAAGGCACTTAACACTCTTTGTCAGCTCCTTACCTCACCCACACGGTTGACACCTTTGTTTGTGTGTGTGTGTGTGTGTGTGTGTGCATCCCTACATGTGTACATGTGTTCAAGTGTGTACATGTGTGTGTGTGTGTGTGTGTGTGTCTATTCTATTCTTATTCGTATTAGGGGAGTCTGCCAGGTCTGATATGTAAAGTCCCTATAGAAAGTCTTTACACTCACATACAGTTCCTGGCTGAGTAATGTACACATTTATGCAATGCGACTGTTGTTTAGGATTTGAAGCCATTTTTACATATAAAATATTATATTTGTCATTATGTATACTGTCCCTGTTAAGGGACTGGTTAATGGAGAACTTAACAGTGCTTAAAGATGTCAGACATTATATCTTTAAAAAATAAATCCAAGGAATGGCCTATTAACCGATTTAAAGAATTGTGTTTCTGTATTTAAAATGTATGTGTCAGTAAACCCTACATATTCAAAACTGTTTTTTAATTTTAGGAAACTTTCTAATCTAATCTAATTTCTAATCTCTTTCTAGCACATCTTCGGCAATCCCTCAGAGATCAAATAAAGGCCAACAGCGATTATGGGGAGTGTAAGTAAGTAGCCTACAACAGAGTATAGCTTAGTGAGTGCAGTGCTTCACTGTTCTTAAAGCTCCTTGTTTACCATTCATGAACACCAATACACCACTGTACTGTATTATGAACGCTAAACTGTAAGAGAACAGGGAGTGGGCCCGTGTCAGGGTGTCTCTGTGACAGCGCGGGGATATAAAGTTGCACCACTCGTCCCAGTGTTTCCATTTTAATTGGTGGTCATCCCGATCTCATGTAACATTTTGATGAGTGTCTTCAGAAGCATATTGGTCATAAGAGAGGAGCGGTTCCATTACCCTGAATGGCGGAGGGTGCTGGATCCTCTTTCAGAAGCCATCAGCCTCCTATTTTGCTGTATGATGAATTAGGGGTAGTTTGTGGTAAACAGTACTTAGCTACCTTCTTAGGTTACAGGCAGGGGACAAATGGTGGAATCAATGGAGCAGGGTTTGATGTCAAGTTACTAGAAGGCAGGGAGTGACTGGGAGTATTGCTCCGAGCCTAGAGAGAACATATCAGCTTGGTTATTAAGTAATTTAACCATCAAACTGGACACCTTTTAGCCAAACAGCTCCCCGATGGCTGATGGAGTTTTTGTCACCTCTTTTTGAAGTATAAGATGGTCGTTTGTTCCCAAAGATGGAGATGGAGTTTGTTTCCAGCACTGTTCAAAGGAACAGTTTGTTATTTTGCATCACATTACGAACTCCCAAACACATTACATTACACCTCATACACCATAATGCATTACATTAAAAAAAACAGGGTGTTTTTAATTTCACTTAAAAAACACTTTTACCTGAAAAAAGGTTTAAAAAGTTAAAATAATGTTGTAATAAAGTTAGTGGATTGGCAGTTAAATACCTGGAATGTATAAATATCAAATCTATGTATTTGCATTCTACCTAGCAAGTATACGCTTGTAACTTGTTCTATTGACCTAACAATCAGGAGTGCTTGAAACTTGTTCTATTGTAAGTCGCTTTGGATAAAAGTGTCTGCCAAATGCCCTAAATGGGTACGTTTTGGCAGCAGGCTTGCATTGCCGCCTGGCGCCTACATTTTCTTCAACCCCAACGGGTAAAGGGATAGTCTTACTGTTTGTTGTGGCCCTGCACCACTAATACCTCGTTTAAAAACAACATCAACCTGTTCAACATCACAGCGGCGGAAAGATCACTCAACCCAGGGGACCTTTAAGACCAGACGACAGGGATGTGACGATCTAAAAACGCATGACAGCAATCCCATGTGTCGGAATAGAATCAAATGGGAATAAAAGTTAAATAATACAAATTAAATAAAACAAAAGCATCATAATAATTATTAACTTCACCAAATTAAGTAACATGTAAAGTTAGGAAAAATGTTCCTATATCTCTCTCTCTCTCTCTCTCTCTATATATATATATATATATATAGATAGATAGATATAGATATAGATTTTTTTTTTATATGATTAGTAGGCCTTATATCTTGTTGTCGGCCTACTCTGTCAGAGTGTGTTGTGATGAGACCTACCATTAGTGATCAGTCCAGAGGGCAAACAAGTCAAAATCCGAGTGGCCTATTGGCTAATGATTTGGGGAGGTTTTGTAAAAGGACCAACAGGTAATCTGCCTCTGCAGTTCACGCGCGCAGTCTTCCAATTAAGCCAGTCTTTATAGCAGGATAACCGGATAAGGATAAACAGGACGTTTTTTTACATTTTTAATAGGAACTTATCCTTCATTCCAAACCAAAAGGGATGCATTTCCATACCGCCGCATCAACGCCATTTTCAGTAAAGGATATCCTTCAACTGGACCATCACCACACATTTGACAACCAGTTCTTGCTGTCTGCTCGAGCTGCATCTATGCCGAGGTTTGAGCTCACCAGCCCCGAGGATGCGTTTGCAAAGTTGGAATATTATCACCGTGATCAGTGGGTCCTGGGGACGCAAGGGAAACCCACCGTCAACGTCGACACCCGGGAAACACCTTTACTACCAGAAGATAAAACTAATGACCGGGGTGAGTTTGCAGTTTGCACACACACACACACACACACACACACACACACACACACACAGGCCTATCTAACGGTTGCAAAGTTGGGAGAGCTGGTTTGACGCACAAGAGCCTTGGTGAAAATCAAATAGGCTAATGATGAGAAACAAAACAAAGATGGACCATAGACTATATATAAATATATATATGTATATCTATATGTATATCTATGTATGCGTGTGTGTATGTCTGTGTGTGTGCGTGTGTGTGTGTGTGTATATATATTTTCTATGAACACACACATATAGGTCAATCTTTAAGGTCTTGGGCTACTGAAAATGAATGTATGTGTTTGTTGTTGTTTGTCTGTATTTGCATTGTAGAAACAAGTTCACCTTACTTCAAGGAAACGCAGGACAACTCGATGAACCCCAAGGCCGGACAGCAGCCGAGGCGGCCTCGCGTTCTGTTTTCTCCAGCTCAGGTGGCGCAGCTGGAGCGGCGTTTCGCCCAGCAGCGCTACCTCTCCGCCACGGAGCGCGACCATTTCGCGCACTTGCTGAAATTGACGTCGACGCAGGTCAAAATATGGTTTCAAAATAGAAGATACAAATGTAAGCGTCAAAGGCAAGATCAATCTTTGGAGCTTGCGGGCTACCCGGCACCGCCACCTCCACCGAGGAGAGTGGCGGTCCCGGTGTTGGTTCGGGACGGTAAACTCATGTGCTCCGCAGCAGGGGCCCGTGCGGCAGTAGCGCCGTGCAATGTGACCATCGGGCCCTATAGTCCAGTGTTTGGATATCATCGCAACAACAGTGCTTTGTTCGGCTACAACAACGTGTCGGTGGCTTCTGCAACACATTTAACCACCACTGCTCAAGTATCTCATAACCATTGGACTGATATGGGCCTAATAGACACGCTTCACAGCCCTACTGGTGGTACTTTTAGTTTCGGACACATTCAGCCCTCATTAAGAAGTTGGTGAGATCAAAATGAGTTAAATTGATAAATTGATTCGCATTCAATTTAATATTCCTTGTGGGTTTTTGTTGTTGTTGTGGCTATTTTTATTTTTTATTATTTTTATATATTTTTGTAGTTATTCATATGCCATTTCATTTGTTGAATAAAAACAAGTAAAAGGGTTTAGCCCATTGTTTCAAACATAATCCATAGTCTCTCTACAAATGTTTGGTTAATTGTCTTTGAGATTAAGCTATTAGCATTTATTTTGTGGCCGAGGCTTATAGGCTATTTATCTTGTGTAGGCCTAATCTAAATGCCTACATCTGTTAATTTGAGCGAAATTAATTGTTGCTTATGTTTTAATTTCATTCAAAAGATTATTCAGGAATAATCTTGCACGAACCTATAAATGCTCAATATAGTTCAATTATTGAAACTATTTTTTTTATTTTGAAATCAGTCGATGCGACAGTTGGGTGATGAACTAAACTGTCCCTAGGCCATGTTTGAGAAATATTTTATCAAAACATCTCATCGACTACTAATGGATTAAATGACATGTGACCCGACAAGACAACAATCTTAAGTGCGTTATCAAACTCGAGTCATTACTCTTCTATCCACAAAGCCACGGAACAATTCATTTGATGCGATAAGACTGAGGAGCTTGTTCTGTCGTGGCGCTCTGCTGGGTAAACACATTCGCAGACAGAGTGGCTCTTCGCCTTCTAACTCTCAATCACATGAGGATTCACACTCATCTAACCGGTCACTAATCGATAAAACATCGAGATAGCGGCGACTGGCACTAAATGAATTAGGCTTATACGCCCAACACACTTAGGCTATCATTAGGTCACATGAAATATTTGATTAATTACGGCAAATGTATTATAGGCCTATGTATTAAGCTATTTGTTTCGAATAAAAGTGTTCTGATAAATACACAAATGTCAGCACCTTTACAAATTCAAAGTTGTTATTCTGAGCTTATAGGTGACATAATGTCCATTACATCTACGGAAAGACAACTAACTTTGATTTCTGTCACTTCGGCCACTTTAGGATACTTCGGAACGTAAAGATATTACTGTAATATAGACTATGACTAATTGTAGTAGGCCTACTCATAACTACATAACATAAACTACATAACATAGCACAATTCAGGGACATTTAGGGAAACACACACCCAAACACACACACGCATGTGCGCACACACACGCACACAGGAAACATGTTATATTCTACGTGACTTGATATTACTTCATGACTTCATATTAACACACCACTCAGAACCACAGCGTTAATAACTACTACCAATACTCACACTGCGTCAAACCGCTGGTTATGTAATCACCAACAAAATCACTAAACAAATAAATGGTTAAACAAGGGTTTACTTTAGTGAACACATGTTCACGTGTTTCAGTTTACAATGTGTATAGTCAAACTATAACACAAATATGATTGAGCAAACGGCCTCTGCCTCCAATACAAAAGTGTCCTATTTGCATTTCCGTGTCATTTTTGGCATACCCAGACAGTGTTGAATAAACTGTACAAAACACCACACAACGCATCGCAGACAAAGAAGTAGACACTGAAGGGAAAAGAAAGCAAAAGCAACAGAAGATTGATAGCTCAGAGTGCGACATCTTGACATGTTGCAAACAAAACAGTAGCACATATTATGGGCTGGACGGAAGACAAATGCCTTCCTGGGCCAAGGGGTCAGGGGGTCTGCTTAAAGCGACATCTGGTGAACAAACAAGTAATCAACGGCATGTGAACAACACGCATCATGTATTGAACGCTACACAGGTAATACAGAGGGATGCATCTGGGGAGGAAATGTGAGGACGCATTGCGATGGGCCTGCACCGGGACAGAGACTGTCAATGAAGACGGCTGCAACACGAGGTAGTCGAACACGTGTGAACGTTTTGCTGTTACAGCCGTGGCGATAAGGATCGACAGCTCCTACACTATAAAGACGCCACCTGGACCTGACAGTGGCGTCACTCATCACACACGTCATTTGTCATACAAATCATGCGCTTGTGAGAGTGAACGTGCGTTATGCTCTCACATCTGAGCGGCGAATATGCACCTGGCTTGAAGTGCGTGTGACAGCTATGTCCTCAAAACAATGGTTTTGTAAAGTGCAAATTCCTCAATGAATTCCTTGTGGTATATTGTGTCACGCCCACGAACGAAGTTTTTTTCATTGAAGATGTGGTCACATTTGAGAGAGCAAAAACAGTGGAAGATTTTGAAAACAAGCAATTAAAAAATGCTTGTTTTCAATAAGCATTTGTACTCTGCTCCCCCCTCTCTATTTTGTTTCCCATTAAGAAGGTTTGAATTCACACACCTGTGATTGACAGGCAAGACAGATTCCCCCAACCAATGAGGGAAGAGATCCCCTGATTGGTCAGAAATGAGCCGGAAGCAGTCCAACGTCTAAATTCTCCTACAGGGGCAGGCTCAGTCAACCGGAACATGCATTTCACTCACTAATAGCTGATGTATGACTGTGCCATTTCTAACAAATTACACCCAAATTATAGCTGTTAAATCTTACCTACCACCAATTGAACTGTATTCTGTAGGCCTATAGCTTATCAGGATAATCAAATATTTACATCTAAGAGTAACTGAAAAGATGTTTCACAAGGTTCGAGTGATAAAGATAAAGATGCTCCTCCTCTGTGCATACCTAGGGGAGCAGACGGCGCTCCCAGACAGACGGACAAGTCAAGGTGAATCCTATCAAAGGAAACATCTTAATGCCATGTTGACAAGGCAGAGGCTAATGCTATAGCGAAGAACTAAGAAGCATGCTTGAGACCAATGCAAGATGCAAGTGTAGTTCTCTAGTTTGTGTATTTTGCTGTAACTGAACAGGACTGTCCCCTGAAGATGATTTGACTATGAGGTTTGAAATGTCCAGCTTCACCCTAATGCCTTAAGATACTTGAATGTTATACTATTGATATAGGTGTGAAAGTGATAGCATGTATATATTGTTTCACATTTCACGGTCGCCACGCATAATCCAACGAATGGCGAGGCCAGACGCAGTGTGTTGTCGCTCCCAGCAGGGGGGCGGGTGTTAATGGAGGTAAACAGGGCAGGGGCCAGGAGACGTAGCTCGTTTGTCACCCCTACATCCATGTTTTTACAAACTATGGAGGAGGTGGAGAAGGTTAGGTTGCTTAAGGGCTACCAGCAGCCCCTGCTAAACAACTTCACTGACTAACAGGGAAAGATGTCTGGCATGTTATAGCATGGAAAACAACAACAGCAAATAAACACAGAGGGGACAGTGTCAGTGTGTCAGTTCTAACCTAAACATGCAGAAGACATTAGCTCTACTTGGCCACCCACCCTGGATCCCCTGACCCCCGTCCTCCCCAAGGGTGAAGACACCCAAGGGTCACTGCCCCCTTTGGACCCAACGGGAGGCATGATTCTGTGGCATGGCTATACTGTCTAGTGTCTTGAGTTACAATCAGAAGTATCATGATCAGAGATGTGTCCCGAGACAGAAAACTGCAAAATTTAACGAACAGCTCTAGCCTAGGTAAATATCTTGCTCTATTGCTGTTAGGTTAGGCAAGTTTACATTCATTTACATCAACTATTACTAATGGCATATTACATTAAAATTGGATTTCTAATTAATTAGTTTAGTAAAAAAAAAAAAACCTTCTAATTCTAACTTTCAATTTGAGCAATTAGATAGTTATTGGTGTGTAGCCTTGAGGAAGTGAAGGTAAATTACACATTTGTCTGACTGGCTTTGGTTAAGTACCTGCCCCGCCTCTTGGCTCCTCAGACCTGTCAGAAGGGGCCCACCCCTGCTGCACTTAATGGACACTTTTAGGCTCCAGGCACTTCTGGAAGAAGACACAAGTCTGACAAAACTTAAGCCTTAAGCAGTGAGTGACGAGGAGAGCGGCATTTCAAATAAGTGTTTAATTTCGCTCCGGGGAAACATCGGACATGTCTCAGAGAGAGCGACCACGGACTTCGTTCCTTATCGAAGACATTCTTTCGACGGACGAAAGTTCACGTTTTAACGGTACTACATTTTCAACACACAAGACTGACACTTGTTCACAGTGGGACAGACATTCCGGAGAAGTCTCAAAGCAACACTTTCAGCAGGCGTCCCTCGGAGTGCGGAAAGGTAATTGAGTGCATCTTATAAACGGACCAGTAAAACGTATTCAGTGTTAATTGGCTGTTGTTGATTGGCTAACGACCTCTTGTTTACAGACGTGCCATGTCCAGACAACCTGGAAGAAGCCAGCGGTTTCACGTCCGCTGGAAAACAGAAGCGCTCCCGCGCAGCATTTTCGCATTTGCAAGTGCTTGAACTTGAGAAGAAATTCAATCACCAGAAATACCTTTCGGCCCCAGAGAGGGCTCACCTGGCCAATTGCCTGAGACTCACTGAAACCCAAGTGAAAATATGGTTTCAGAATAGGAGATACAAGACCAAGAGGAAACAGCAAAGCACGGAACACCACCAGCCGGAGAGTCTGGGTGTGGAGCACGATTTCCTCCGATCATCGGTGCTTACAAGCTTCTACAAGTCGTGTCATTACCGGCCTTTCCTCGGCGAGCTCAGTGGGCTATGGAGGCCAACGTTTTGGTGACTTGGACATGCCCAGAACCGCCGTGCGCGCACTTTACGCATACTTTCTGAAATTGTGCGTAGAAGTTTTTTGTTAGAAGACCTTTATTTGATTTCATTATATTATTTTATTAAATCGATAGGCACGAGGAAACGCCAGTATCACGAATATATATTTACAGTATCCAAAATAAGTAACAGCTAGCCTGAGGTAAGCATCTGAATGGCTACCAGATGGGGCTACCAGAAAGTAACAGCCTATGCACCAGCATTTCTAATATTTTTCAATCAATACAATGCATTATGCTTATCCTTTTTCCCTGCCCGTTTGTCTTCAACAGTTAGGGCCAGTATAGAGTCTCGATAATGGTTACATTACGATGGCGACATATTTATATTTATATGGGAATAAGAACAATGACGGAAAATGTCTAATAAAAATGAGATGAGAAGATGAAGTGTCAGTTATTATGCTTAATATTGCCATTATGCTTAGTTCAATGTTGATCTGATGATATTACACTGTTTTCATGTTCATTTCGGCGTTTGTGATGTTGTCGTGTTATCATTATAGATACATAATTATTAATGATGAGCAATAGGCAATAGGTCTTACCTGTCTTAATAAGCTGATATCTCTGAGCTGGCTGCTTCCATACTAAATGTGTAATCTAGCTTTCTAGTTAATCTAGTTTTACAAATATACCATGTATTGCATGCAGTTGAACAAATGGATTTAAAGATAAAAGTGTGACAATAAATGTAACAGTGTTTGAGGTGAAACAAGTTAGCATTCACCATCTAATAAATGAACCATTCTCAGAGCCAATAGCATCAATGGTATCAACCAAAGAACTGGCTCCTCCCATCCTGGGGACACGTATGTCCCTCACAGAGGACCACAGAGTTATCATGCAGCCTGGATCTGTCATCTGTCCGTTCATCAGGCTGGGGACAGACAACAACATCACACATCTCTCTGACTCTTCATTCAATGTCACTTGACTGTGATGGATGCTGCTACACGATGATGTCATGGAGATGCCTGTTGAGACGAGTCACGTGTTTCTCACAAAACAAAGTGAATCGCGCTGAAGCCAACAACATGGGTTTGCTTCACTGTGGTCTCCTCGATGTGAATACAATGTACAGCCAGGGCCACTGGAAGGATTTACCAAACAGCACAGACATAGAACACGAGGAGTCATTATTCAAATTCCTCTGAATCCATAAACATCTCTTAATATGTGAATGCTGTAGCACATTTGCCACCAAATATTCCAAACAAAAAGGTACAACATGGAGTCAACTGAATCACGTAAACAGAATAAACAGATAGACTTTACACTGCATGCACACGTTCTTTCATCTATAATGCATGTGGGTCGAAGGTGAGACAATATCTGCTCTATAACCTGCTCACTCCATGCCAGAAGGTGAATCTGTGCCTCAGATGTTTCAAATGCTTCAACAACAATGTGCGAAAGGCCCCTGAATCCTAATGTATTCAGGGACCACATTGAGAACTGTGTGTGTGTGTGTGTGTGTGTAATTGTTGATGCTAACTTAAGATAAATACGTCAACTGTGACTCATCACTTACTTAGGTTGCGTTAACGAC
>OMKP01032512.1:2239-23965 GCA_900302375.1 Bathygadus melanobranchus
GGGGATGAATAAAGTCATATCATACCAGTAAACATCCCCGAGAAAGGTATTTAACCCCAATCTGTTCTTTAATGACCTGTCTCTGTATTCACTGTCTAACCCCTACCTGCTCCTTAATGACCTGTCTCTGTATTCACTGTCTAACCCCTACCTGCTCCTTAATGACCTGTCTCTGTATTCAATTTAAGGACAACCTCAGTGGTAGAAAGAGTACCATCTTCAACCTACTCGTCGTATCAAAAGAAAAGATACTCTTTAACATTAGATATCTCTCATAACCCCATGCAAGACAAGACAAGACTGTGTTCAAGACTTTAGATCTCTGCTGGAGTGACTGTACAAACATCTCCAGCAGCCACTGTTTATGTCTCCCTGCCAGTAGAGCTTGTCCTCATTAATTATTTAGCAGGGGTGTGTCAAGGAATCCCATGTACATCCATCTAAAAATACCAGCAAGAGCAAGTGTTCCTTAAACAGCACTTCACAAAGCTTCTAAAAGGGAATCTATAAGAGAGGGCCTGTTCCTGTCAATGATGATTAAGACTCATTTACTCCAATAACTATAGGCTTATTCTAAACTCCATATGCCCAAGTTTGCCATCTAAAAAGGTTGAAATCTGTCAACCATGGTACATTGTGGAAAATAACACTGGATTTGTCTCATTTTTATGAGACAACCCAAATAGGTTTATTTAAACCATAATTCATAATAAATCATATATACACTAATGAAATCCTTGGACAAGATGCCCAACCCCTATCTCTGTATCTGAATTCACTGCAAAATAACTGAATAGTCAAATGGATGGTGTTTAACTTGACCTAGATGGTTAACTTCTAGATTAATTGTATTCTAAGTTTTAACCTATAGATGCTTCTGAAAGCTGTAGCTAGATTTATAACCTGTAGATGGCAGCAAACTCCCCCAACATGGGCTTCCTCTTTAACTTACAGAGATGAAGATGTTGAGCAGGTTCTCCAGCGTGGGCAGCTGAGGGATGAGCTTCTGAACCACCTTGCTGAAGGCCTCGAAGATGGAGTGGTCGTAGATACTCGTCAAATAGAAGCTGGATCACAAAGGCAAGAGTAGAAACAGGAAGTCTGGTAAGCAATGTTTCTCGGTTCCTCAAACTAGGTAGGACACACACCAGGTGAAGGACGAAAACACCCAGGCATCACATGTTAGATCGAGGAGCAAAGGTCCGCAGACATGATTCAGAATCTGGGAATCCTTCACGGGGAATTACAACAAACTGTTTAGGTTTGACTTGCTCACAAGATCCACACTGCAAGACTGGATGCACATCATGACACAAGAACGTTAAGCTGTGGAGCTTAAGAGGAATCAGAGGAAACTCTTACAAGCCAATCAGAAGTGTCCGACACCCTCGACAGAAGTGGCCCAAAAAAACCAAGAGGGCAGACAATGCAAACAATCAGATAAACCAACTACATCCTGAAATGACATGTACTGTATATATTTAACAGCAGAGGACAGTCAAGTGGTTAAGATATTTGGTCTATAACACCTCTCTGGCGTGATGGACCTGGACAAACCTAAAACTAGAAACCTACCCGCCATTTTACATGATACACACAGTGGCTGCATTTCATTAGTTCCTATGGAAATCCCCATCACAAGTGTTGTTCCATTTGTCTGAAAAGCTGAAGTGAACTTGGTGAGATTGCCCCTCGGAGGGCTGAGGGAGCGACTCCACAACGATGGTCACTCCAGAGGTGTACATCACCCACAATGCACTGCAATTATGCATTTGGTGCAGGAAAATACATCCATGGTTAGGTGGCAGTAATGCACAAAAAACTACCACCGAAGAAGGAAAGGATTGAGCAAGGAAAGTTTTTCAATCAATACTTTTTGCAATTTTCTAAATCAGGAACTGACACAGCTAATTACCAAGTGCACTGCGGACGTACTGCAATTATCCACAGAAGACACCTTCGCCTCATTTAAATGAGTTGTCAGGTATTTCTGATGATTTGTAAAACGCAGTCGATCCATGATAGATTAGGCTGAAATTGTACAAGGGCAGATACCCCACCCACTCGAGTGGGTGGGGTATTTACCCATAGTCAATGAGGGTAAGTGGAACTACTAATGAAACACAGCAAGTGTCTTAAAGGGCCCCTATCTTACCACCAGGTGTGATTTTGATTAGCCACTACAAGCCACACATCCACTGTGAGAACAGTAAAAATGGCGACAGCCATGAATTGTATAAACCTGCAGGAATATTGGAGAATGTAAACGTCAGCATTTAGAGATAAGCCAAGAGTTATGTGGCCACCGGAGGAGATTCATTCAAGTGTTTGGCACAAAAATCATAGCGGAGACGTTAGCCAATGGTAAGCAGTTCCAGTCAGACTGCTAATGCTAGCAGGGAGGGAGTAGCTCACACTGCAGCAGTAGAACACTACACTCCAACTATCACACCATCGCATGATTCCTCCTCTGTTGCCATCGCAACATGCCTGCTGTAGGTGTGTCTATGGTGGCTTGTCGCGTGTGTTCTTCCGATAATGTCACCAACTGGCGTCAATGAAACCGGTTTATGCTTACCAGGAAGCAGAACAATGGAATTGGGATTTGGAAAACATTGCCATGTGACCTAGGAGGCGTTCTGTGAAAGTCAGGGTATTTAGGACCTGGATACTTTTCTCTGCTCCTTTTGTAAATAATATTGTATGATAAACATTATAATACCATTGATGTATGCTTTTATCAATACCGCTAAGTGTCAATATCGTCAGTAAAAGACATTTCTTGGGATGAGTGGCCTCAGTGGGAATGTCACCCATTTTGGTTCCATTTACTAAAACCAAACTACTAAACTTTCTCCATCAGTGCTGTTTGTGTAGTGGTGGAGGGTCTGGGCCTGGACTACCTGAGGTGTAGCTTCTCCAGGCTGGCATCGGCCAGGTCATCGTTGGCCCTCTGGTGGATGTCCCTCTGGGTCTCGATCTTGTGGTCATCCGACAGGCCGTCCACCTTGTGGATGAACACCTCGAAGTTGATGTCGGGGTTGACTCGGTAGGCCCGCGTCACGGTGAGGTGGAGGCGGCCGAGGGCCTCCACATAGTCGTCCTGGAGGGAGAAGGAGTAGGAGGAGTCAGGATGACACCAACGACTGATGCTACCACATCATTGAAGCTAACTAAATGTAATGTGTAGTACATTATATTTACCTAGCTAAAAACACATGTATAGAGCTAAACATTGCATGTGATCATGTAAATTACGTCTATTTTTACTTCCTTCATTCACAATAAGACTGCTAACTGCTAACAGACAAAGTGTGTAACCCGTAGACATAACGCTGCATGCTTTCTAATTACACAGCATGTCCAAGATTAACATCTCAGACCCTGACTCTGCAAATTCACTCGTGTCTGCAGAGCGTAACCATAGACTCAAGACTAATTTCATCTTCGACCCCAATCGTTCACAAACAAACTCTGTAATCGGATCATCTGTCAATCACTTCAGCTGTCAATCAGACCAGTGATAAGAGCTGAGCTCTTCGGTCATGCCTTTGATTGCTTTTAACACCCATTATATTCTGGCAACTCCCAGAGACACCACTCACAACCAAGACATTATCTTCCACGTTGTGTAGCTAATATTGCTGTAACATTACCCCACAGTGTTAGTACTGATAATGCCTTTCATTTATCTTATCCTGTTAGTGTGTAGTATTCAGTGCATGTATAGCCTGAACCGAACAACATCACTCCTTTACCTGAGCGTCGATGACAAATATCAAAGCGCCGGTTCCTCTGAAGATCATTTCATAGTCGAAGGTGGGGTCCAAGAAGTCCACCTGGCCAGGGAAGTCCCAGATCTGGAAGTTGACAAAGGAGCTACTGGAGATGTCGTCCTTGTAGATCTTGTTGGTGCTCTCCAGGAACAAGGTCTCATTGGGGGACATTTTGTGGAAGACCACCTGGAACGACAAGAACAGAAGATTCCGGAATGACAAGAACATTCTGGAATGATGACAACATTTTGGAATATCCAGAATGACAAGGAGATTCCAGCTGAAAGCTCATTCATTATTCAGGAAGTACTACTTGGGGAACTGATTTTGCAATATTCATGGTGTATTAATATCTTCATTCATACAGGAGTATGTAAATATCTAGTGCTCATTCATCTCTGGCCACAGTAATTTATCAGTTCTCCTCCACAAGGAAGTGATGAGGCCTAGTCTACACTGTTGGGATAACCTGAAAAGGATCCAGCGGATTCCCAGAGCGCTGATCCAACACAAAGCCAAATCACATGCCTCTGTATCCGCTAGGAAACACTGCTGGTTCCTCCAAGTTCAGTACAGTGTTACACTAAACAGTGTTACACTGAAAAATGTCCAATGACTCACTTCTTAGTTCTTACAAATACTACCATCACTGCATATAATATCACAATCCTTGCCATTTACTAGCGACGGAATAACCTAACAATCATGAGTGCTTGAAACTTGTTCTATTGAAATCTTACTGCACCAATAGCAATATATTATTGTTTCACTCTCGGACAAATGTATGCCCTAAATGTAAATGACGACATAAGAGAGAAGACACATAGGCTGGCAGCTGACATACAATATAAGATATATCCCTCAACAAACTTTACTTTTACAATGCTTAAGCAAAGCAGAAATGCAAATGTTCAGGCGTCACGAAAGGACTGGCTAACACAAGGAATTGGCACTCAATCTCGCTATTGTAAACGCAGATCTGACTACGAAATAGGCACACATGAAACTACATTGATCCGATTCCACTGCACGCAGCAAAGCAACAGCTAATCAAGCATACAGACAGCCTGCAGGGGTGTGGTGGCTGTGTTGTCATGTGACCGCGATAAGCCGAAGTGGTTGTACGCGTTTCCCCTCGACACCTGCGCCAAATCCTCTCCACCACCACTGGTCACATGACGTGTATACACAGACGACACGCAGCCGATCCCCACTAATCACTCAGTTACTGATTTACAGGTATCATGGACAGCGACGCACTAGCTGGACGCTAGATGGTTAGATGTTACAAAACCATGTAATACATATATATTACTGTTTGGTGGATTTGTTCAATAGTATATACATGTTGATTGTTGCTGACCACTAAAGTTAAGAGCAGCAATAGAAGTATAGACTGCTTCTCCGGTTAAAAGGGAACATTTTGGTTTTGGTGTCGATGAAGGGGCTGTGGGGGTGTAGACCCCAAAAAAGCCCATCTCTAACACACACACATGGTTCCCAAACTTCATTAGGGTCTAGTCTTGAGCTCTTGTTATTGTGTGCACAACCATGGGCCTTACAGCAGCTTGTCAACACAAGCTCCCCCTACACAACCCTACCTTCTGTATGGACGATTTCCCACTTCTCCGCAGACCCATGAGCAGAATCCGGGGTTTGCTGTCCGACGGGGACGGGCAGTCCTCGATGTCGGC
Source organism: Bathygadus melanobranchus (assembly GCA_900302375.1). Taxonomy (NCBI): domain Eukaryota; kingdom Metazoa; phylum Chordata; class Actinopteri; order Gadiformes; family Macrouridae; genus Bathygadus; species Bathygadus melanobranchus. The sequence goes on from OMKP01032512.1 coordinate 7,710, forward strand.
CTCCTCTTCCTCTCCATAGCCGAAGTGTTTGGGGAAGGAGTCCGCCACCCCGTAGCTGTCAGCCAGCGGCTCTTCCACGTACTGAATCGACATTTTTTTGGAACCGACGGCGGTGTCTTAACCCCCTACTAGCCCCCCTATCTGGCGGTCTTACACAGGCGTGCTTGTATTGCGGGAAATTATTCTGAAACTCTAAACTAAATGATGAATTAGTTGAATCCCGGACAACACACAGAAGAGCTCCCACACATTTCCTTCGGATTTCCTTTCCTTGGTTTTCGCCCCGCCTCTTAATCTGATTGGATGTGGCTGTTACACGGTAGGTTATGATTGGTCCATCGATCCGTCTGTCACCAACGGGTTTTCTCTGTCACCTGACTAGCACTCGGCCTTGTTTTGTGACCTATCACCTCATTAAGAAAAACTAATCAGCGTTTTTCATATTTAATTTCTCGCCAAAACATTAGACTTCCGATGACACAGCACCAGTCACGGCATAGCGCTCCTGTATTTGTAGCTGTACGCTATCCAAACACATTACACGGATTATGCAAGTCGACAAAATGGCAAATCGCGACACTGGCGGTGTGTCGCGGCGTGACCGCCGGGGGGCGCTGCTCGACCAATCATGGGCGAGCAGGAAGGCTGACAAACGAAACTAGTTTTTGCACGGGAAGCTGCGTGGTCACTGTCGGAGCTCAGACTGGCGTACTTCAACTACATACAACAAGCAAGAAGTAACGCACTCGAAGTTAAGAATGGCGCATTACAGAGTAAGTGAGCTCCATGTCTGGGATTCGGCGTGCGGGAAGACGCGTTGAGTTGTGTCCTCGCTGGCGCGTTTTTTAATTGGGACTAATTAGGCAACGCGAGTTTGTCAGCTGCTCCCCTGTATATTAATACTACGTTTGTCTGTTTGAATTAGTACATATTGTGTAAAAGTAAAACATGTCAGGCCTATTCACCAACTCGTTTGTGTCATTTAACTTTAGTGCTTCGTTGACCGCGCGTAATAAATGGTATGTACGCTGTTTCTATTTGGGTTGTTTACTAACGCTACTCGATCAATACTTTTGTGTATTTATTTAAAGGCTTCAGATTCGAAGCGTGAACAATTTCGGAGATATTTGGAGAAAGGAGGCGTGATGGACAGTCTGACCGGCGGTATGTCAAACGCGCCCTGGAGTCCCTGAAGTTCCCGTGAAAATCTACGCCAAACAAGTTGCTATGCACCCGTGATTCATTATGAAATGTTTCGTGTTTCTCACAGTGCTGGTGGCCTTGTATGAACAACCGGACAAGCCAAGCAACGCGCTGGAGTATCCTTACCTGTAGCGGAAACTGAACATCTGGACTGTGATTCTTGAATAGAAACCCATGTATGTCCAATAACACAATAGTTGGACTTGAGATGGTGGGTCTCGTTTGTATACTGTTGTGGCCTGGGACGCCACTATTCAACCCCTCTTCGCCCTATTTTAATGGTAACACGCTACAATCGAAGGAGCAGGGTCTTTGGAGACTAGAGGAGGTCGAAGACGGATTCTTTTTTTGTTATGCAGGCTTGGTTAGCTATATTCTTTAACAGAGCGTGCCCAGGTTTCTGAAGCAGCAGCTGGGAGTGGCCGGGGAGGAGGGGGAGGAGATGCAGGCCCTCCAGCAGGAGGTGGCCAAGCTGAGGGACCAGTGTGACCTCCTGGTGGAGGAGAACAAGGAGCTCCGAGCCAGGGTAACAATCTCCTATCTTTTTAAAGGTCCCTCATTTACCATATACCACCAGTTGTGGGTAACTTAATTGGACCCCAAAATAGAACTTAAAGGTCATATTCTGTGTTGAAAGGTTAGATTTCTGTCCTTCCAAATTGCTTGTTTGAGTTATTCAGAATAGGAGTATAAGGCATCTTGCTTAAGGATGCCTACAGGTAGGTTGTGGACTCTTAACTGTGCCCATTTGTGACATGACTTGTATTTTGGTTATGTACAGCAGAACCTCCCAACATCTCAGATTTCCAGGCAGAAGAGTGGATATTGTAGCAAATAGCCAAAAAATATTTCTAGTTGGTGTTTGGGAACTGTGGTACTGAGTGCCGTGGTCATGTGTACGGTTTACAGAACATGGTGAAAGGTCTAATGTGTGGGTTTTTTTGTTTCCCAGCTCCAGCACTATGAGCCCGCGCCAGAAACCGCTCCTGCAGCCGAGTAGGACTGAGCAGAACTTCACCAAAGTGTACATTTTAGTTTTATTTTTGTTGTTTTAAAGCATCTAACTGGAATGTCTATGTTCTTGGGTTTTCTATTAGGTCTTTATTTAATTGTTTCTTAAGCTTAAGTTATTTTGTACAAATTGTATACAAAAAGAAAATCCTTCTCAAAGTTGTCCAAGTGTTGTTTCTGGGGAGGTTTTATTAGTTTGCACACATGAGCATACAAACATTAATACCCCATGGTTCAACCCATACAGTTTGCTTTTGTGGCAGCAAATGGCAAGCATTGTTTGATATTAAGCATATTTTCTCTTTCCATTATTATGCATCACTAGGGGTGTGTTTCTAATGAAATTTCATAATATATGAATATTGATTAGTGAGGAACTATATCAAGACCCACCTATTCAGAGTCCACCTGGACTCTGAATAGCTTCACCTCCTACCAACCTCTCCTCCCCAATCCTCTCCCACCTACCTGATCAATGCTTGAATCCCACCCCTCCTGGATCCTTTGTATGTCCTGGCACTTTGTAGGATCCTGCATGCTGGTATGTCCTGGCACTTGAAATATAACTTACCTTGTGGATCACCATATTCTGGCTACCTGCTGTTGTACAGTAAGGAGCCAAATAGCAATTGTAGGCTTGTAAATGTTTTCTACTGACCTGGCAACCAGGAATGCTTGTAACTTGTTCTGTAATTGTACTATACCTTCAGCGATATATTGAGTCTCCCTCTTTCGACAAATGTTACTTTTTTGTAAGTCACTTTGAATAAAGGGTCTGCCAAATGCTCTGCTAAGGGTCTGCTAAATGTAAATGTGATGTACTGTATATTCAAATTAATGCTTCCACTTCTGTCCACTCAATGTCACTAAGTGGAACTTGATAGTGTCTTCATAGTGAATCCAAATTCTAATGTGCGATGAGCAACAAAAGGAAGTTTCTATGAATGATTAAGTCATTCCATGTGTTCAGAAACTTAAAATATCACTACATTATGACAAGATTTAGAGACCCAAAATGTTCACTAGTGTTAATTTAAAACGTAATTATGAGGAACTCATAATTACTATATATGTTCCACTTAATTAGGTTAGTCTAAACCAGGGGTGGGTTTTGTCTCTGTAGGCCTAAATGTAATGTCACCAGTGAGCTACAGGTCAACATATTGCCTGTTGCAGATGATAATGGAATTCAAACTTTTGTGGTTAATATTTTATCAGTGACTTCCACACCAGTGGAAGTTCAAAACAGCAAACAGCCCCAAAATAGCCTTTATTCAATGGTTTAACAAGGGTTTTCTGTTTAAAGTGGTGTTGCTTATTTTGACATGGTCAAGGCCATATATTGTAGCCCAAAAGCTACAATACGTAGCATTGTAGCCATTTTAATGTACTGTAAGGGCTTTAGAGTTGTGTTAATATATCTATCACTAAAGATAGGATGTCCCAGACGTTAAATGGCATATCAGAGTACTGTTATAGAGAAAGGATGCAAATGTTTCAATACAGATAACGAAAGTACTCACTATATATTCAAATGATTTCATAATTCTTCAAAATAATGTTTCCCATCTCAGGAGTATAATACTGGATTGCGCCGTCAAGGAATATATTCAACACAGTACATATAACTTTATTACAAACATCACCTGTAAAAATATACAAAATAGACATTAATCCAGTCCAAACATATGTAACCCATGCTGTAGAAGCTATTTTGGCTTAATAAATACAAAATGGCATATTGTTGCTATTCTAGAACTGATAAAGTTCTGAAATCCAGTGCGTTTTACTGGAGTCTTTAGATCTGTAAGTCTGGCGCTCTCTTGCTGCTAGAGTTACTCGCCATGGAGGTCTTGCGGTTAGATGACGGTGGTCTGGGACTGTGCTGAGGCCCCGAGCTCGAGTCCTTCTTTGATTCTTGGGTGGAGGGTCGAGGACTGGGCCGCTTGGCATCCGACTTGGACCGGGTCCACGCAGCAGGGTGTCCCGCGCTGCCGGTGTTTGGTTTGGCATCACCGTATGAGTCAGTGTCGGTTGTCTCCATCACCGTTGAGCAGCGCGTCCAATGTCTCCTGGCCGTGCCCACCGGCAGGGTGGGACAAGACGAGGTATGCCTTGCCTCCCGGGTGCGCTTCAGAGAGTCCCCTCCCGGGAGGTCCGCATCGCTAGTGTCATCATCCTCCTCTTCATCCCCTCCTCCGTCCTCCTCCTCGTTATGCTGGTGGCTTCCTGGGCTCAGGGAGTCACACTGCCCCTGGGCCGACTCGGTGGAGGTATGGGCCAAGGGGACGTCATTCTCTGTGGGGCTGCAAACCGGAAACTCTGGGTTGTCCAAGTCCCGCAGGAGAGCTTGTTCCCTCCCTTGGAGAGGAAGAAACACAGAGGGATTGAGGAGGTTGGGGTACGTGTTGGAGCAATGGACCCTCTCCTGCACGAGGTAGTAGTCGCTCGGAGCCGAGGCCATTGTCGCCTTCCTGGTCGTGCACATGCCCGTCTGCACCACAGACTCCTTCTTGTACCTCAGACAGTAATCATCCAGCAACTCGTCCCTCTCGCCTCTGAGATGGGGATAATAGTCCGAGATGCCCTTCTTCACCTTCTTGTAGCCCAGGTGCATGATCTCCAGGATGTTGAGGAAGAGGGAGACGCCGGCGATGCACTGCATGAACACCATGAAGACGCTCTTCTCGGTGGGCCGCGACACGTAGCAGTCCACCGTGTTGGGGCAGGGCTCCCGCTCGCACCGGAACAGCGGCTGCAGGCGAAAGCCGTACAGCAGGTACTGGCCGGTCATGAAGGCCACCTCCACCGCAGAGCGCGTGACGATGTGCGCCACGTAGGTGCGCAGCAGGGACCCCCGCAGCGGAGCTTTGTTCGGCTTGCCCTGGTCCACCTGCTTCATCTCGCGCTCCACCTGCCGGCGCGCCTCGGCCGCCTCCACCGCGTCCAGCGAGTCCAGCTCCCGGCGGAGGATGGCTTTCTTGCGTTGCCGTGCCTTCTCCAACGCCCGCAGGCGGTAGAGGGCGTGGCCCATGTACACCAGCGACGGGGAGGAGACGAAGATCACCTGCAAGCAGAGGGAGCGTCGAGGGAGGTTCACTTTAGAAGAGGTATGGAGCCTGGAGTGGTATAGAATAAGACCACAACACTAACTTTGTACAACAGTACTACAAAATTGACCTGACAAACGACAAATATCGCATCTCATAATCAGTCCAAGCACAAACAATACATACACAATACATTTTTTTTGTTTTAGAAATAGTTTCGTTTTAGAACGTTTTTTTTTAGAAATAGTTCAAACACACCCATTTTCTAGTTCTAAGATCTATCAGCTCCCAGATTTAGTTGGTGGTGGCCAATCAAACCCCAGACTCGCCCACCCAACCCTGGACACGGCCCTCACCTGTAGCACCCAGTAGCGGATGAGGGAGATGGGGAAGGCGCGGTCATAGCAGACATTGCGGCAGCCGGGCTGCTCCGTGTTGCAGATGAAGTCGGCCTGCTCGTCGTTCCACACGTCCTCGGCCGCCACACCCAGCACCAGCATGCGGAAGATGAAGAGGATGGTGAGCCAGATCTTGCCCACCATGGTGGAGTGGATGTGTACCTCCTCCAGTATCCCCCCCAGGAAGTTCCAGTCCCCCATCTTCACTCTTCCATTGTTATGACTGGTCAGGGAAGATACAAAACGGTTAATTATTCATGGCAGAACATCCATTAAAGTAGATGAAACGGTTTTACATCCGTGGAAATCGGTTAGCTTTGCAATAGGCTACATGGGTAGCCTATAAGTAGGCTAACTGAACTTCAAATTGACAGCTTACAATGAGGGTTCAGAGCTCCAATACAACAATAAATATGGCCAAGAGTAGATATAGATATTTCGATCAAAGCGTCTGCCAAATTCTCTAAATGTAAATGTAATATAGAAGTACCAAAACTATACCTGCATCAGGGGAATCGAAAAGTAAACGTGATCCGTCACATTATTGCTCCAAATTGTCGGACATCACACAGAGATTAGATCAACACTTCAAACTGCCATGTCAGCACCAGTGATCCCCCGTTTAACCATCACCTAACAGTCACCCATACTTTTTGTACATCCCTAATAAAGTGACCCTCCTCCCAGACGGATCAATTCGCTGCTTCATTTACCTTGCAGCGACGGACTGCCGGTGGTTGAGATCTCCTCGGGTCATGCAGCCGTGACGCGGTCACCAAAAATGTTGAAATAAAAACAAACAAACACAAAACAAAACAAAACAAAAACGACGTGGGCCCGGTCTACGTCACCTGGACCTCGCGAGACCCGCCTCTGTGTCGAGCGGTGCCAGAAGCGGACTATAGGGGACGAGTGGCAGCAGCCTCGGACCCCTGCAGCAGCCTCGGACCCCTGCCAACGCTCCTCGGACCACAGATAGGCTCATCGATTCCTTAGGTTCCGCCGATGCATGGATCATACAGCCTTGAGGCAATGGCCGGTCCCCAGCTTATTGTTTGTTTTAAACAAATATATCAAACGATGAGGGGTTTTTCTGGTTGTTTATATTTCAGCACTTTGACGACACACTCCCATGGCAATTGGATTAGATTTTTTGTCGCTGCTTGACAACGGGTTGAAACGCAGTAATGTCATCACAAAATCGCGAGGTCTATTCCCGATCAACGCTGACCCTGATCGATAGCTTGTTTTAGCTGTAGAGGAAATCAATAAGTCATGTCCGATTTCATACTCCACTGCGCTTCGCTCCATATAATTAAATTCCCATGTCCGCGGCTGTGTGGATTTTATCCCATTTACACGAAATCAACCGTGTTTACAAGTGCAGGTTGCGGCATATAACTTCGAAATAACGTAGGAAAGCTTTTAACAGTCTGCTGGGCCTACGTGGATCTACCAGTAGGCCTCGTTGTATTGAGGGCCTTTTGTAAGGTAAGTGTATGGGGACCATTCGGTCTGGATCTTATTCTATAGGCCTACCGGTGGCCGGTTAATTAAGGATAGGTACGGCTCCATATAGGTCATCATTATATAATGAGTTATATGGAGCGTGACATCCCGGTGTAAAATAGGTTATCAGCAGGAGACAGTAACCCAAATCCACCAAACTGGGATGATTGATATCGGTCGGTTTTGTGGAAATCAGTTTCAGATTAAAACATCATCGGACTACTTTGATTATTTCCGAGGAGAAAGTGCAAGGGCATGTCCTATTGGGGTCAACAACATTTATATGGAGCGGCAAGAGATTGACAATGTGACATTTAAGACGTTATAGTTCTAGAATTATTTATTATTTCTTCAATGTTGCGCCCTGGTCATTCATAACCTCCAGCACGCATTATAGCTGAAGGATGTTGTCCTTTGAGGTCAAAGCTCTGATAAAAACAGTGTAAATGAAGAGTGGAATTGCTATTCCTGAACTGGAATTTGTAGTTTGCTGTCCCCTGTTGTTTTTATGGTGCTGTTTTCCCTCACTGTTCCTTGTCTGTTTTGACTTGCTGTATTCTATATAATTGTGTAACCTCGTACTTCATGGTGAGCTATCTTGGCCAGGTCTCCTTCGAAAAAGAGGAGGGGATTCCTGGTTATATAAAGGTTAAATAACTAAACAACTTCTAACTTATTATAAGTTGATTATAGACTAAGTCTATAATCATTATTCTACATGTGCCACACTACATACTTATAATAAAGCACACACTAAAACAATGAATTGCAAACACCACAAAAACCATGTTTGGCATTCCCTGGTTATATTGGGTTTAAATCTGTTCAAATGTTAAAAATAATTTAATTAAATTAAAAACATTTAATTTAATTTGGAAGACAGTGGTGCACGAATCAAATCACCCAAAGCATCACACACACACAGGTTCAAACAGTAATTTTAACATATTTTAATTCTGTTGAGTTGACGTTGAGGAACTCAACATGTTGCAAAAATATTTTCAAAAACAATTGAATACCAACCAGTCATCGCAAGGTATAAAATAGACTAAGGTAAAAAAAAAAAAATACACAATACAAGTCAAACGTTTTGAAATTACTATCTCTTGCCATAGGCCTAGCACTCAAAGCGCATTGTAGCGCATGTTTATGTAATGCTAGAATTCACCACCAGGTGGCACAATTACACGTTAATAACTTCTCAAAGTTCAACAGTCTCATTCAACCGTCATTCTACCCTGTGAAAATAGACTCGAAAAAGAATCCTGAGCTTATTAAATAAAAACAATCCTGATCATTACCAAATAATTTCAAACAACTATGACGCCGGCGACAGGAAGACATTGAAGAGCACGGCAGCGATCAGAAAGATGATGTAGCCTGCGATACAAATCCAGAATCGCGGGTCCTTGAGCAGCTTCTGGTTGTAGGCGCTGAAGAACACATAGCCGATGCTCATCCCTGCCACCGCTCCAGCGATGTGAGCCACGAACGACACCTGCAGGGTTTTTAAAAGCCACGCGGTTGTTCCATTAAAGGCAGTCTGATGTGTGTGTTTGACTGAGGAAGTGTTATGGTAAAGGTTAGGGTTGAGGGTTAGCGTGGTTAGGGTTATGAGCTACGGTTAGTGGTTAGGGTTAGACAGGGTCAGAGATCATACCTGCAAACCGGTCTCGTCAGTCAGGAATCGTCTGTAAATAGCGAAGCCCACGTCGGTGCCCACTAGCAGGAAAAAACACGTGTGTGTGAGTGAGTGTATCGTGCACGCTGGAATCATCGGCTCAGAATGTCTGAAGCACTTTCCAGGCCCAATTCCCTCAAATTAAAGGACCGAACACGGCACAGAGACATGGATCAAGGTTAATTACTATTACAACACTGAGTGTTGTAATGTGTATGAGAGCCCACATACAACAATTAAAAAGAGAGAGGCTTGAATGCGTGAACAAATCTCAGTTGTGCTGTAGCCTATTTACTAACTAAGTAAAACAAATTCTAATTTCTATTCTTGCACAAAATATATAAATTCAAGCACTTTCAATTACCAATTTATGTGTTTTCAAAAACTTCAAGGGCTTGATATTTTTTTCTCAAATTCACAAACTTTCAAGGATTTCAAGGATCCGTGGGAATTCTGCAGATTGAAACATCAAAATGCTGATCCACCTAATCTTAGACTAGGGGTCCCTAGACTATGAGTGGCGACAACGCACAGAACACAAACTCTGAGCACACCGATTCCAGTGTGCTCAGTTTTCAGTTCCACGGACACACTGAAGTTGTCTTGTGGGTCCCCAGATGAAAAAGTTGAAGAATCTAAAAAAAAACTAAAAAAAAGCCAACAGCAACAGGAAGTGGACTAGCATGTAAAAACAACATTCTATCCTGTCAAGCACATTCCCTCTAAAATAGACATTGTTGTGATTGGTCATCGTGTTTGTGTGGGGGCGGGGCATATAATTCCAACCGCTAATAATAACATTGAGAACGCTGGGCATCTCTCTGCTGCGGCAACTCTCACCAATCACACCCGTTCACTATGTTTACTCCCCGCTCACTAAGATCCTGTTTTTGCAGGAAGTGGTCACATCAACGGCAGCAACAGCTTGCGTGTCAGGTGTTGGGCAACCACGGAACGCACAGATAATGTGAGGTAACTCATAACAACCAACCGATGGCCAGGATGGCAACGATGCGGAACACGCCCAGTAGAGGAATCATCTCGCGGAAGTTCTGAGGAAATTAAAAACAGAACATACATTGTATATCATGTGTTAATACAATGAAACAGTTTGAGTATGTCATTTAGCACACTTTTATCATATCACTCATATCAAGGAGCAGTGATCCACTTCCAGGGTGCCCTGGGGTGCCACCCGAGGTTTGATTGGCCACCCCTACTAAATCTGATAAAAACATGACTCTGAATAAAATAATACATTTAATACATTTCTTGTCCCGCTGAGGTTGGGTTGTGTAGTCTGGACACACTACTGACTCGATGGTCAACACTTCTTCATGAATCACTTGAAAAGTGACATTTTTTGTGTTTTGAGTCTCACCACCACAGCGTTCATGAAGTATCCACCAATCAGAGCGTAGACCCCCCCGGACGCCCCTACCAACGCGCTGTGGGGGTCAAAGACAGAGCTGGCTAGAGAACCTGCAGAGAGACAAAGAGAGAGAAAGAGAAAGAGAGAGGGAGAGCAAGTTGGCGTGAGAGAGAGCAGTAGACCGAGAGAGAGAGAGGTAGATTGAGCGAGAGAAAGCGAGAGATGGCAAATAGGGCAGGAAAGAGGGGTGGAGAGAGACACAAATAGTACATCTTTGGCTTTGAACTCCAACAGGAAAAAGGAGTTTATAATGACCTCCTCTGCTGCGTGCCACGGGACGTATCCCCCCGCGGCTGTACTTCAAACACGTTATACACCAGCTCCACACTAACTATGCGAATGGGCATCTTTTTTCCCGGTTATGTTCATCTGTCCACACTAAAACGGTGTTTTCGGGGTGTTACAGTCTTTCGATGACGCTATCCCAAATGGATACATTTTAAAACGTTGCTATCGTGTTGCGGTCGGGGAAAACGCATTCAACACGTACAGTATGAGTGTGACATGATCCAGACATCGGTGGCTGGCTAATGTGGTCTGGGCATGCACCCGAAAGAAGGCATGAACTGAAACAGGGAAAACACAGTTTTAGTGTGGATGGACACGAAACGATCACCAATTCTGTTGTGCTCAGAGTTTTCCGAGTGTGTGCAGTGGTCGGGTGCCAAGGACACTATAAACTAGATTTTTTTGGGCCCCTAGATTGAAAAACTTTAAGAACCCCTGACCTACTGCAAACCAAGTGGTATTGGGGTTTGGTTCTCCTTTAAATACAGAGAGGTCCAAGTCCCCCCTGGGGCTCTAGTGTATATATGAGAGGCTCACCTGCGAGCACACCTGCCATGTACACCATCCCCACCTCGAAGCCCTTGTGCACCAGCTCCAAGGGAATGCCCAGCAGGAGCTGCATCACCAGGTTCCCCAGGATGTGCTCCACCCTGTGGACACAGCGCCCCCCGCAGGTTACACATACTAAAGTTATAACTATACACAGATATAACAGCTAGAAACACATCACAACACAACCCAATGCACAGATAACACACTCATACATAATGGACTGGACTGGATCGCATTTACATAGCACTTTAATCCAAACGGCTTTTCATTGCCTCACATTCACCCATTCATACACCGACGGCAGCAACCATGCAAGGCAACCGGGGATCGAACCAGCAACCTTCCAGTTGCCAGACAACCGCTTTACCTCCTGAGCTACTGCTGCCCCACATAACACACAATATACATTACACATAAACCACCCAATAGACAAATAACACAAACACATTACACATATACCACACAATACACATAGAACACAGACATTACACATATACCACACAATACACATAGAACACAGACATTACACATATACCACACAATACACACCATAAACATTACACATATACCACACATACTATTCAACGCAGCAGTATAATTACTGTGGTTGCCTTGCAACCACAGTAATTATACTGCAAGGGCATAAACATGTTAGTGCGTTAGCTAGAATGCTAGCCCGCTCACGAGGAAGTGTGCCAGTACACCTTAGCGTGTTAGCATGCTAGCAAATGCCCCTGCTAGCAGCTGTTAGCGTGCCATGTACAGGAATACCCATTTGACACACACGCGCGCAGATACGATGTGGACAAGATCATCCAGCCCAGATACGACCACACATCTTTTGTTTCAGGAAAACGCACCCTCTCTAGTTCACTGTTTAAGAGCTGACGTACCCTCTCTAGTTCACTGTTTAAGAGCTGACGTACCCTCTCTAGTTCACTGTTTAAGAGCTGACGTACCCTCTCTAGTTCACTGTTTAAGAGCTGACGTACCCTCTCTAGTTCACTGTTTAAGAGCTGACGTACCCTCTCTAGTTCACTGTTTAAGAGCTGACGTACCCTCTCTAGTTCACTGTTTAAGAGCTGACGTACCCTCTCTAGTTCACTGTTTAAGAGCTGACGTACCCTCTCTAGTTCACTGTTTAAGAGCTGACGTACCCTCTCTAGTTCACTGTTTAAGAGCTGACGTACCCGGCGTGGACAAACATGTAGGAGAAGAACCTCCAGGCCTCCCAGCGGCGGTCGGCGCGGTACGTGAGGGGGCTCTCCCAGATCGCCTGGTCCATGGTCATCCACTGCTTCTGGGGCTCCCTCACCGCGTAGTATATAAACACCGCCAGCTGCTCCACAACGCACACCCATATCGGACAGACACACACGGCGTACGCGTACGTTAATAATCTGAGCTACATTGTAACCCATCAGTATCATCAGTGCAGTACTAGTGTGTAAGAGATGGGATGGGACTATTTGATTGAGTAAAAATAACTCATAACAACAACAAATAAAAACATGACTGATCATCAGGCCCTACTGGTAAAGGGGGTGATTGGAAGCTTGTGGACATCATTGAATGCTATTTGGGCCACGCCCACATTGTAGTTTTGTTTACAGGTATGCTGCCCAAGATGGCCGACAGGTTCTCCACCAAGGAGAAACACAAAAAAGCTAAAGTTTAAGGGAAAACAGGGAATTGTAAAGAGGGACCTTTGAAGATGTTTGTTGATATCGGATTCATGTTTGGATCTTTCCATTAATGGAGTATTTTGAGTTTCCACATATGGCTTAATGGATTTAAGTGTCATCCTTAGTACATTTCCTTCCATTTTGTCTCATTACATACAGGACTGCCTATATTTTAACATGAGCTGTTTTGTTGATGTATTGCCCACCACAGTAGGCTATAGCGGTTTTCTGTAGATTTATTTTAAAGGACTGTTATAACATGTTATTAATCCTAGTTACAAATTAGCAATCCGAGTTAAACATTGTTAATCTGAAATCCTAAAAAATAAGCGTTTATTTTCCTGTTTCCTGATGTCTCCCATGAACGCCACATAGCAACAGGGACAACTGTCACTTCAAACCCACTGCTAATCATACCGCTTCATGAATGTAATATCATTTAACAAAACAACACATTTTCATCATAACAGAACTCATAGGCCAACTCCCATTTTAATAAAGCTCTGTCTCTTCCCTACCAAGAGAGCAGTGAGGCATTCAGACAGCATGTGACAACATGTGTTTTCATGTCAGTGTTTAACTTGTTGACAGGGAGAAGATTACATATATAAAATAGACACCAAACGAGATTAGCCTCCTGGTACAGGCTGATAGACTGACCACAAAAGTGTGTGTGTGTGTGTGTGTGTGTGTGTGAGCTCATGGACCTCCTATGTTACACACACACATGAACACACCCATACCCACACAAACACACATAAATAAACAGACATAAATAAACACAGACATACGCACGCACGCGCGCGCACACACATGGTTCTAGGCAGTACCAGTGTGTAATAGATGTGGTGGCTGACTGATATGCATATTCCCATTATACAAATTGCAACAAAACTATACCAAATACATTACTTTGTAGGCAACATATAACTGCCTTCCATTTATTAGCATTTCAACGTTTGCCAACAACAATTAATTTGCCATTAATCATAAATATTGCTGTGAGACGACCCCCACCTCTGCGATGCTGACGAGGATGATGAAGATGGGAGGTGGGCAGCAGTTGGCGCGCTGTAGGTAGCTATCGCGAGAGTTCTCCGGGAGCATCCACTTGGAGACTGTCCTCTGGAACTTAACGGAGCAGCCGACCTTCCGGTCGCCGCTACGCCACTGCTGACCGTCCCGGTCCACCGGCAACGGATCCATCTGCTCGATGTCAATATTCGCCATCGCACCTTTGGTCCCACAATTGATGTTATATTTAAGTTAAAAATGGCTTTAGTCTAGGCATACTAGCCAAAGTGCATGCTAAATGACCAAATAGGTCTATGGTAAAAAGGCATTAGGCCTATATAGGCTAGGCCCTCTTGCCCATTTGAAGTCGTGTTATATTGCTGAAAAAGCAGGCCCTTCATTGGCAAAATGCCACACACACACACACACACACACACACACACAAATAGATGTTTGTCTTGACTGATATTTGACTAGACTTATAGTATAGCCTTGATAAAGTAGGCCTATATACAAAATAGTTATAAAAGGTTGCACACCTGTCCATGTGTCAGCTGCTATTGTGAATGGGCCTATTCGACTTTGGCCAATATCCTTTGATTTTATCTTACCAGGTTAATTTGAGATTCCAAATTTCAAGAGTAGCCTACATGAAGTTACAACATTTATAAAGCACAACATACAACACAGCAACATAATAGTGGGCTACAGGTTGGACTACTAGTTAAAACATCTTCTCCCCGTCTGTTTGCACAAGATACAGACAGTCCAACTGGTCTTCTCTTAACATGTCTCGTACCTGTTTCAGAGGGCGGTGTTGTGGAGTGGAAAGCCTTTGCACTTGATAGGAGTTGTCCACCTAAACCACACAGCTTATAAAAAATAATATCCGCGGACGTCTAAATACGCGCGTAAAGTTTAAAACCAAAAAAAATGAGGCTACTTAAAAACACTGCGATCTTCTCGTCAACGGCCCATTCAGTCGACTACCGAGGAAATATCCTCCTAAACACCGTCTACTGGAACCTGGAGGGGGAGGATTTTCCCCTTGAGATAATTATAGGCTGTTCATGGCTTTTCCTGCGACAAACTTCCTTCCCCTCCCCAAACAAATGACATAGCGCTTTGCAAAAACTATTCCTTACAGATTCTGGATATAGTTAGAAAAACAGAAACCTTTGCATCGTCCGCACCGCGTAACCAAGTTTCTGTCCTACCTGGAGAAGGAAGCCACACCTGTAGCCGTGACGTCACGTGGCAGACAGCCTCCCTATTTGAATTCTGTTGACTAAACGTCAACATAACTGTGCTTTCTCAGACACACGCAAGATATCTTGTTCTGTAGAACAAAGTGTCGTCTAAACCTGGATTCCTGTAGTTTATAATACACGTCATAAGCACAAGGACCATGGCTTAAGCATTGATCCCGTATTTCACCAACACCGTTCTTGTTGCACGCCTAGACCACAAGGTGGTGCTGCCAACGAGCTGGTTTTTGCCTTGCATGGTTGACACCGCTCAGTGTATGAATGGGTGAATGTAAGGCAAAATGTAAAGCGCTTTGGATAAAAAGCGCTATATAAATGCAGTCCATTTACCATTTACAAGGTGGCGCTTATGTCTGCGTTACACAACGTGCAGCCTCTTTAACGGTAGTATATGGTTGAATTGAGTTGCCAATGTCACTCCTCGGACTTACCAGCTTGGTTGTATCCTGGTTCTCTGTGGAGACCTTTGTCCAGACCACAGCGTGCCTGGACAGGAACAGGAACGCTGTTACTCTTAAGAGTAGTCTGGTTTTTACAGAAGGGAAACTGCTTGTCCTCTTTTCTCTTGAATAGAGGAACTTAAAGTTTGGTTCTCTCATTCCTTGTTACCCAACCAATCAAAATGTTTTACTTTCATGATACAAAAAATGGCTTGCTTTCCAAGATGTGGGGGCAGCAAATAAAAAAAATACAGCTTTTGTCTATCCCTAGCAATTGTGTAATTGGGTAATCAACTTACAAACACAGGACTGTAAATAGTAGCCTAATTTCTCAGTGAATGGGTTAACTTAATGCATGGCATGGTGTAGCTTTGTTAGAACTATTTAGGTTGTACAATAAGATAATGAATAGTTTATTATTCCCCAGACGAAAATGCTCACGTCTGAAGAGTTTTGATTTATAGATTATTAATACAACACGACCGGCAGTATGGGCGGCAGTAGCTCAGGAGGTAGAGCGGTTATCTGGCAACCGGAAGGTTGCTGGTTCGATCTCCGGCTCCCCCTAGCAAATTGTCGAGGTGTCCCCGAGTAAGACACAGAACCCTAACTGCTCCAGACGAGCTTGTTGACACTGCCGTCGGTGTATGAATGTGTGTAGGAATGGGTGAATGAATGGGTGTATGAATGGGTGAATGAATGGGTGAATGTGAGGCAATGTAAAG